>MU190573.1:0-30296 GCA_016904865.1 Pissodes strobi
GTTGAAATACATAAGGTTTAATTATATATTTTTATTTCCAGGGTACAATTAAAGAACTTTCTGCAGTGTTTATGTCATAAAACGTGAGTATCAGTTATTCAGTTCATGTATTCTTTATGCTTCTTCGTGTCTTTCTCGCTATTACAAACTAAGTTATTATGTTGTCAATTTGTGATGTAGTGCATTTTGCCGAAGGTTCTAAACTTTAACTTGGTTAAAATTCATGCAATTTAGCACTTAAATTCTTTAAAAAATAGCCCCTAAAGTTACATGATGACTGCATAGTTCAGATGAAAAACATTGATTACAATTGTTTGTTTGTCTTTCGCTCCTATCTGATATTGTATGAAAGGTACTTAGGTTAGAAGATCTATGTGTTGATAAATTATTTTGATTAGCGTTTTTTTTTTCAGCACATAATATGACCGGAGTGCTATTTATGACGAATTTATGGCTAACGGTAAGACATCCAAACTTTATTCTAGTGTTTCAGTTTTACTACTTGTACTAAACATATATCATTCAGCACTGTAATTATACAGGGTTACCCAAAAGTCCCGCATAAAATTCATATTTCTTTAACGGTTTTATTTTTAGCAAAACGGTGAAACACGGGAAAAACTTTTAAAGTGTGGGGACCTTTTGAGTCTATTTTGAACCTTGCTGCTTCAACCCCTTGAGCAGGGTGAAATTGACCCCTACAAACTTATGAAACAATGGTTCAAGTGATACCTCATATGAAAGGGTATTAAATCCTCTTTTCAACGCCATCTCATTTTTTATCAGTAGTTTTTGAGAAAAACACATTGGGTGGTATTAAAAATTAAAATTAGTAAATAATGTGTGTAGCGGAGTAAAATACCGAAGAAAAGCAGTCAAAAAAATTGTTTGAGGTATAACCAGTTCGGACCAATAAAATATGATTACATATGTTCCTGGCTATATGAAATGGGTGATTACGACTTTTTTTTTATAGGTTCAGAGTTTTTTTTATAGCTAAAAACGTCGAAAATTTTAATAAATCAGATTGCCCACTTTTTTATACATAACACCTCATAACTCTGGAAATACTCCGTATATTAAAATAATTTTTCTTGAGATGATACATAACATTTAAGCGAAGACAACAGTCATAATGTTTTCATTGATTTTTATTATAATTTTTTTTTAATGGTATATGAACTTGAAAGTTTATATTTTGAATAAGCTACTTTTCGACCAGTGACAAACTTTTTTATTTTTGCAATTTTCTGGATGTCACCAGCGTGAAAGTTTTAGCCAAAAGTACAAAACAGTTATAAAAAAAAACTCCAGTCCTCTAGGTGTAATACTTTTCGAGTAATCCACCCTCCAAAGCTGCACATATAATGAAAAATAGTTTTTCTTCAAACGTCAGTAAATCCGTCATTACTCGACTGTGTAGGCGGCCGTGAAGTTTCGTATTTCCTCCGCCGGAGCTTTACTTTTCACTTTTCCGCCGGCGGAGGTAAAAGTGTTGTCATAGCAACATAGAGACAATACAAACAGACAACAAAATAAGCGTCAACAACTCAAGATTTATTAAACTGCAATTTGTATTTATCACTCAATTTGTGACTGCATTTCTAAAAATCACTAATTTAGGAACAAATTGGTTATTATTTAATCGAACTTACTCAATAACTGCTTACCAATACGGAATTAAAACGCAATCGGAGACGCAATCTTAAAAAAATAATTATTTTTGACAGTGTCCACTGACAGCTTTATGTTACATTACTATAGCAACAACCTGTGCCTATTCACCGACACCGATCTAAGCCGCCTTGCGAACCCACTTATCTTTAATAATAATTAGATATTATTACTATTAAAAAGAGATGTTTTTGCATTAATTTGTCGACATTTGAAGAAAAAACAGCATATTTTATTTGGAGGAAAAGTTACTTTTCATGGCTTGCTCTCTATTAACAGCCTCACTCCGTTCGGCTGTTAAACACGAGCGCGCCATGAAAAGTATCACTTTTCCTCCATATAAAATAATATACTATTCTTCCGCGCGCGCCCACTGCAGTCCGTATCTCGTTTAGTAACGCGCCGCGCCGCTTTAAATAACATTATATTATGTAAATGGATATCATGTTAATTGGCGATATTGTATTTCTTGTTTCATTTTTGCTTAAGTTAATGTTTTAAACAAAATATATGTATATAGTTATAGTGAAATGTCTATTGCCATATAACAATGTTATTCAAAATTAAGCTATTTTATATAGTACCTTAACTGTACACTTTCAATATAAACACAATAATCATTTATGTTATTCGACTACGTCAATATGTATCAGTACATATATGAAAAAAAATCGTATAATAAATATAAAAAAAATATATATATAATTTAGTAAAAATCTTCATCTTCAGAATCGGACGAGCATTCTTTGGCAGTAAGTAGTCCATTATCGCACGCATATTTGCAGTCGCTGCAACACTTTAGTCCTTGTGAAACACAAGAGCACATATTATTATTACAATCTTTATCAGAACACCAAAATAATGGTTTTTCCGACAACATCTGGTACTGGATCCTCTATTGAGAAAATTGGTGCCCATGATTCATTTTCAAAAGTCTATCCATAGTTACCGGTATTCTCGAATATCACTTTGTTTACGTGGTTGCTGTACCATATTTTTAACTGACATATACATCTAAAATAAACATTTTAAACTATTAGGCCAAGCGACAGGGGGTTTCTATTTGCAAAAGGTCGAACAGAAATTAAATTTTGTGGGATGGTAGAGATAGGTCCCCTGATAGTACATCTAAGTTTGCGACCTCGGGGGGGTGCCGCTCGAGAGGCGGGGGGATGAAAACTCTGCTTCGCGGCGCTTGGAGGAAAATAGCACCGTTGGAGTAGGTGCTACAAAAAAAAAAGTTCAAATAAAATATGTAGAAAACAAATTTACGCACAACTTTGGTTTTATGCACTTTTTCGCTCCGATCAATATTTTTTGCTCTACGGCGCGCCAAACTTGGGGGGTAGTTTGCAGATTTTAACAAAAACAGAGTTTAATCGCGGATTGAAACAAATATGGCTACCAAACAATTCTGGTATATTTTTTTTCTGTAAGAGTAAGGTTTTCTAAGTACACTGATGCTTGATTCGTTAAATTTGACCTTGTATTATAAAAGATATGATTTTTTGAAGTGCGCCCTTACATATTTGGATATGGGCATTTTCATCTATCATGATCTACGGTCGATATTTTCTTAGTATTGCTGACCTACAATAACTTTTTTTATTTTAGTGTAAACCTAATGCAAGAAAATATAATTTTCAACTCGTTTCGATACCACCCTTGAGGTAGAGCTGATCCCACGGTCGATATCGGAGTTTTGTGACATTAAATTGAGTCCTCATCGTCCTCTGTTGGGTCGGAAACGTTTTCGGCATCTTCTGCGATGTCTTCCTCCAGCAAAATGTGGTTACTAATGTTTTCGCAGGACGTACCAGTACAGTATAAACACAAAACCGAACATTTCAATCCTGCTTTACGGCAACCACAAGCAGGACCACAACCTTTCTGATATCTACAGGAGATAGTCTTAAGCAGAACCTCTGGAGCTGGTTCCTTTAAGATGCGTATAGCGTATAGTCCTGTTGCGGTTTTTCGCCCTCCATGATCTTCTGGAGTTTTGTGGACTCCCCACCAGTTTTGAACTTGACAATAGGTTCGTAAGGAATGATGATAGCACGCATCGGATGTTGGTGGCAGTAACGCAAGATTAAAGGAGTTTTTGGATGCCCGTATAAAGCTGGTATATCGCAGAGAATCAATCTAACGTGAGATGTTTGCTGTCTGCACCATACTGCCGCAGCATAAACAGTTCGCCAGCGGCTGCTACTGTCGTGAGTTCTGCATTGGGGTCATCAAATACCTGAATCGTCTCGGTTATTGTAGGATTTCTTCCAAAGTTTTAAGGAATCGAATCTTGCCTTGATTGAATAACGCCGATGTGATGTCACAACCACTAAAGGCATGTACAAATAAGAGACATTTCCCAATAGATTCATTATATTGGAAGCTCTGGGGTGAATAGAACACATCCTCCTTATTGCCTCTATCCGGCTTGCGAAAGTAAACATTGGGGATTTCTCTGGCTTTAGCTGTCAACAGCACAAGTAAATCTACGTCTTCCCCAATAACGCAAACGGAGGAAAAAGAGGAAGCAAGTTCGATAGCAGTCTGCACAATTAATGTATCTGCGTCTTCGACCTCCTGCTTAAAAGTGTAATTCTCTGCTTTCAACTTTATCTGCAGCATTGCAATGAGGCGCCTTTTGTTAAAGCTGTTCGATAAAAATTTTACTTGGAATCATGGATTCATCGAAGATTACAATCGTGCTGCTTTGCTGCTTTGAACGGCGGTTTCTTTCAGCAGATTTCGTACTTGCTTCTGTCCCACTTTCGGGATATCCATCAAAAATAACACTAGTATTCGGCCCATAATGCCTTGTAATGTAATGAATGTAATTTGCACAAATGATTGCAAATGAATTTTGACGGCCCCACAGAACACGATGGAGCAAGAAGCCACCGTCAACAACATGCATGGTCGTGTCAACATTTTATGACTGATGTTACGGGCACATAAGCTTTGTACAGTGAAGATTTTACCCCTTTGCGCATGCCTTCCTCGGTGAACATTGAAAGCGGAAAAGGCGCAAGCTCGTACTGCAAGTATTCTTTCAGTTCATCGTCCGTTTTTTTCGCAATGCATATGCGTTGAAACAACAAAAGCGGATTGATCACAACAGAAACCGACGGCGACGCAATCTTTACTCTACAGTTAGCAGCGGCTAGAGAGAAAACTCTCTCTTTACGTTTAAATTTCACCGACTCAAAAGTATGGCCAAACATTTGTGTCACCGCACGTGATCCAATTTCGTACGCCTGGTGGCAATTTACATTCAACTCTCCACCAACTCCAGTGTTAATTGACATGAGAACATCATCTTCTGGGAAAAGATTGTGAAGTGATAGAAAATCATCAAGCTTGCTTAGATCATGTGTGTCGCGCAAGATACGTGATGTTCTCATGTCTACATGCTGTTCTGTGCTATGTATGTATGTATTATGAAGTGGTCTCAAATAAGACTTTTAATTAAAGTTTGGTCATTATGGAGTTTTTATTTTTTATTTTATGAGTTTTTAACTTTCACAATTTTAATTTTCAATTAAAGTTTGGTGATTATGCAGTTTTTATTTTATAAGTTTTTAACTGTAAATTATTTAGTAAATATAACAATAATAAAAAAATATCGCCCGTAGATCATGATAGATGAAAAATGCCCATATCAGAGTATGTAAGGGCGCACTTAAAAAAATCATATCGTTTATAATATAAGGTCAAATTTAACGAATCAAGCATCAGTTTACTTAGAAAACCTTACTCTTACAGAAAAAAAAATATACCAGAATTGTTTGGTAATATTTGTTTCAATCCGCGATTAAACTCTGATTTTGTTAAAATTTGCAAACTACCCCTCAAGTTTGGCGCGCCGTAGAGCAAAAAAAATTGGTCGGAGCGAAAAAGTGCATAAAACCAAAGTTGTGCGTAATTTTGTTTTCTACATATTTTATTTGATCTTTTTGTTTATAGCACCTACTCCAAGCGCCGCGAAGCAGAGTTTTCATCCCCCCACACCTCGAGCGGCACCCCCCCCGAGGTCGCAAACTTAGATGTACTATCAGGGGACCTATCTCTACCATCCCACAAAATTTCATTTCTGTTCGACCTTTTGCAAACAGAACCCCATATTTTGTACCCAACGCTTGGCCTATATTAGTTATACTTAAAAATAATACAAAAAATTATAGACATTTCAGAGTTTACCTTTTTAGATGTTGGAATGCCTCATCCATCGGAGGTAATTCTGATGCTGGCCGACTTGTAGTTCGTGTTAACTTATAACGTAATTCGTTAAGGTTGCGAATTCCTGGCACATTGTTCTTATACAAAAACAGAATATATTGCTGACATACATCAATAGCGTCTTTTTCAGAAAGTTCTGGAAGCTTCTCGAGGTCTTCCAACTTGTCGCACACAAAACATCAAGAGCGTTTTTTTTTCCTATTTTGTAAAAGGCATTCGTTGTATCGCAACCAGTAAGACAGTGAGCGGCTAATAATTTTTTACAAACTTTTTGTTCAATATTTCAATTTGGGACAAAGACACAAAGTGCGTACTTGTATATATACTGCGTCCCAATTGCATGAATACGTTGTGTCCGGTCATATCAGAAATGATACAGTAATAATGAATTAGCGAAATGAAAATATCAGTATTTACAGATTTTACTAGAATCGAATTGCAACTTTGAAGATCATTTAAGACGTGAAGTATTATTCTGGTATCTGCTTCTTTTTGGTTACTATTTAATTTTTCTAAACTTGGCGTATTACCGTTTCTGGTTATGAGAAACAACTTTCAGTATTTTTAAATCCTCCTGCTATTATTATTTCTTCCTTATTATCAAAGTATAGATGGTCCCTTTTCCAAAAAACAGTTGGTTAAATAATTTAATAATGGTTGCTTATTTGAAGAAGACTTTATAAATTCTTTAAATTTCGGAACTTTTCGAGCACCGGATACTTTAGAATCCGCATTAAAATTTCCACGTCTTTTTCTTTCGGCATTTTTTAATGAATTTGAAGAGTAAGTATCAAACACCAAATTTATCAGTTTTGCTTTGTGTTTTCGTCCTTCCCTTAAAATTTTAGTAACAGATATTTCTGCAAGGTCACTAAAAGTAATGAAAGAAGCAGCAACTAATTCTTACACAGATACCATTCCGTCAATAATAATTGCATCTACGAACATTCGGTTATGTTTGGTGCAAAACTTTCTATTTTTCTTGCTAAATCAGATTTTGCTGTCTTCCTCATCGTACCATCCTCGTGAAATAAAGATAGTGGAACCAATGTTAATTGGTTAAAGCATGACAAAGCTAGTCTGTGCTAGACAAAACACATAAACCCAAAACCTAATGCGCGTATAAGTGCTGAAATATACATTGCGTTTTAGCGGGAGCGTTTTAAAGGGTTCTGTTTGGCGGCAACATGTTATCGCCGCGTTCTGTCGCTGCGTCTTGACCGCATATGTGTAGACTGTTCGATTTAAAATTATAGGTTGTCCACATCCCGTCAAACAGGACCCGTTAAAACGCTCCCGATAAAACGCAATGTATGTTTCAGCTCCGGTTGGCGTCTCGGCCCGGGCGGGCGCCCGGCTCTGCAGTCGCCGCGCATGAATAACAATAAATATTTCAAAAACTATACATGATAATTGATTGCGGTTTTTTTTTAAACTTCTTTGTAGTTTTAGCTAAAACTTTTACGCTGGTGACACCTATACTCTATTTCGAAATGGTGCGGAGTAATAAAACCTACTTATAAATGCAAAACGCTAACAGAGTGGTCAAATAAATTTTTGTGATTTCTAAATATTTAGCCACAGCTGTTATAGCCTGCTGTATTATATTTTAACCATTCCACCCTGTTTTGTATGGCAATCCCGCGGCAAACAATAGGCTTTATTAGCAAAGGGGCCATTTTCTACCTGCAGTAGCGTACGTTTGGGTATTTAATTTAAAATACCTGTTTTACCTAAGTACTTTTATTTATTCACTTATTTATGTATATTCAAAAACAGTTAATATTACTGTAACATTTTATCACATATAATATTTATATAAGGTATAAGAATTGCGATTTTGTGTAAAGAGTTATGTAGAGAACTATGGTATATCATTTTCGTCGTCAGAAAAATCCGTCGAATATTCGTCATGTTCCAAGGATATAATTAAAGGCTCTACAATTAGGTCAATTAAATGGTCTAGTTTCCACATTTTTTCTTATTCTTTTATAACATGCTCAATACACTTACGCCATTTTTCAGAATCGACATTTTTTAAAGATTCCTCAAAGATAATTTTAACATCTTTCATTTTAAACGTCGTGTTTCTCCTTGCTACATAACTTTTTACTTGGGCCCAAACAAGTTCAATGGGATTTAATTCGCAAAGATACGGAGGCAGACGAAGAATAGTAATATTTCGTTTCTGAGCAATTTTGTCAACTACATACTCGGTGAAACGAGCTTTATTTGAGGACACTATGGACAACAGTTCCTTTTTCACCATACTTTCATCAAATGGTATGTTATTCTGTCTAAACCACTGAATAATATCCGCGTTTCCCCATGAATTAGTTGGTATTCTGTCAACTTTTCTGGAATGATAACTCGCATTGTCCATCACTATCACAGAATTAGGTGGAATGAGATCTAACATTTGTTCAAAATATTCTTCGAACACATCGCCATTCATGTCTTCATGGTAATCGCCAGAATGATTTGACTCAAACATTAACAAACCGCCCTCAACAAAACCATCAACACTTCAAGGTGTGTAATAATCAGTCGCTTTCCTTTCCCAGATGGTGGTTTTAGTCCGGTGAACCAGCCTTCTAAGAATGCTTGACGAAAACTTGAAATATTTTTGTCTTGCCAAATCTTTCTATTCTCACTTCGAAACTGCTTTATCTGTCTTAAGTAATGTCTCCTCCAGCAAATAATTTCATCTTTTTCGATTAGGAGCGATTTTCTGCTTTGTATTTCCCACCTGAAATTCATTTGTTTTAAAGTTGTCCACAATTTCTTCCTGCTTATCGTTGGAGACATATTTTGGTCTTGCTTCAAGACTCCTAAAATTTTGTCCATGGTTGGTATTTCCTTATTAAAATAAAAGGAATGTACTGTTCTTCTAATTATAAGTTTGTAGTCTTCATCGATAGGCACCGTCTTTCTTCCTGAGGATGGTATAGGTGGTTTTACAGCTCCACTTTTTCGTTCACACCTTAATTTATATATCGACGTTTTTGAAACACCCGTCATTTGCGAACACATTTCCACCACGGTATCAACGCTATACAGAGGATTTTGATGTTTGAGGGCGTCATATACATTAAGAATAATATTCTTTTCGTTAACAGAAAATGGACATTTGCTCGCTCGTTTCACTGGAGAGAAAACTGAATTAGCCATTTTAATTGAAACTATGAAATGAAACAAACACACTGTGTCTTCTTCGGAAGAACAAATATAACTGAAAAATTACAATTACTTAAACTTTAGGGTATGCATACAAAAAATCTTCAAATTTGAATGTTCACAATAGTAATAAAAAAACCTAAGTGTGATAAATATAATGCTGGGAAAGTCCGAGTATTAGGACAGGTAAACGTTTAAAATATGTACGTATATGTACGTAATTATGTACGCCTATGTATCAGCCATCAGAAAATGATTTATTACTTCGCATCATTTCGAAATAGAGTATAGAAAATATTACAAATAAAAAAGTTTTTCGCTGGTCGAAAAGCAGCTTATTCAAAATATAAACATTCAAGTTTATATACGATTTAAAAAAAAAATAAGAACAAAATCCAATAAAAATATTATGACTGTGGTCTTTGCTTAAATGATATTTATCGTCTCAAGAAAAATTATTTTATTATACAGAGTATTTTCAGAGTTATGAGGTGTTATGTATAAAAAAGGGAAAATTGTTTTATTAAAATTTTCGACTTTTGTAGCTGTAAAAAAAGTCTGAACCAATAAAAAAGTCGTAATCACCCATTTCATATAGCCAGGAACATAGATAAACATATTTTAATGGTCTGAACTGGTTATACCTCAAAAAACATTTTTTTAAGAAGGAAGCGACTTTTTATTTGTATTTTACTCCACTAGTGCTGTAGATAATTTGTATTACCCATTGGTATTATTTGAACCATAAATGCGCATATTCCGATGACCTTGACAGTAGGTACTTTTTATTAAAAGGTATTTTAAAGTAAACACAAAATAGGCATACCCAATCTGTCGGTTTTTTTAGTTTCTTATCTCTAGTAATTTTACTGTATTATTAATATTTCAAGTGTTAAGGTGGTACCGATCAGAAGTTCTGTGTTACTTTATTGTATAAAAATGGTTTTGTCTGAAAGACATCGGATTGAAATATTAATGATGCTTGGATATGGTGATAAAATAAGAAGTCAAGCAGAAGTTTGTGCGTTATTTAATGAAAAATATCCTGAAAAACTCATTTCACAATCAACTGTTAGTAGGATACACCACAAGTTTGAAGAAACTGGTTCAGTGAGTGATTTACCCAGAAGTGAGCGACCTTCTAGTTTGAGCGAAGATAAAAAATCGATATATTATTGTCTATTCATGAGAATCCACATACCTCAACTGTTTCATTAGGCCAAGATAACGATGTTCTGTTTGCTTGGCGCAAAAGTTGTATAGCAACTCACTCAAGAATCAACACTCCACATGTTGACAATAATGTGGTATGTCCTGCCCTGCAGTCAATATAGACAAAATAAAAGACGATGCAAAGCTTTTTTGATGCTATGGAGGACAACATTAATAAGAAGCTTGAGTCGGTTGCAAAAAATATCTATGATACCAACAAGGAGCTCGCCAATATTGTTTTGCACAAGAATGACAGCCCTAATGAACTTAGAAACTCAGCTACACCATGTGACATCAACGGCTTCATCTTGCGTCCTTCAGTAAACTCCGCCGGCCAGGCTGAATCAACACCATTGCCACCCAATAATAGCTCGAAAAATAAATCAAGGGCTAATGAAAGAGCACCACTGGTTTCCAAAAATTATTTGGCAAAAGCAGTCAGTTTTGCCATCACCCAAACCAGTTCTGGATCATCATCTGCAATTCCTTCTCACAAACCAAGCCCTAAACCTTTGGTTTTGAAGGGCACAGGAAAAAATTTGGCCTTATCGGGTAAGAAATGGTTATATGTTGGGAGAGGTCTGGGGCAAATGTAACATCAGATGATCCCAAGAAGTTTCAAAGGATACAGTTGCTGACTTTGTGAAAAATCAAGCCAATATTGATAACATCAAAGAC
Organism: Pissodes strobi; assembly: GCA_016904865.1. Lineage (NCBI taxonomy): Eukaryota > Metazoa > Arthropoda > Insecta > Coleoptera > Curculionidae > Pissodes > Pissodes strobi. The sequence goes on from MU190573.1 coordinate 10,984, forward strand.
ATAGTAGTGTTTCAACTCTCTTCTTATAATAATATGAAATCATTTAAGGTTGGTGTGAGTAAAGAATTTTTGGATCTCCTTTTAAAACGTGATTTCTGGCCAGAGGGTATAGTGTTTGGCCAATTTGAATACAAACCCAAAAATAATAACGTAAATTTTCAAAGGACGAACATACAACAGAGCAGTTAGTTTCAGTTACTATCAGAATGTCAGTGATTTAAGAACAAAGTTGGTTGAGGTTTGCTAAAATGCTTCAACTTCGGACTTTAACATTATAATGTTACGCGAAACCTCATTGAATCACAACTTTTTGGATAGTGAATTAGGTCTACATATTTTTATTACTTACAAACGTGATATATGTTTTGAACAAACTAGTAAGAGTCGTAATGGTGGAGTACTTATTGCTGTTCACTCCTCACTCTATGCCAGCAGACTACCAACGATTTTGCGAAACATCAGAGAGCCTGAGGAGTATAGTGACCGCCATATTTTGATTGCTGGAGATTTTACTTCAAACATGAACCATTGACATCCTTTAGAAAAAAATCTCCTTCATGGTGTAGTAGGCGTTTGAAATAAGCTTTTCTTTAATTCTTATGTTTGTTTTTCTTATGAGATCAGACCTATGAACCTTATAGCATTTTATAATAAAAGACTATTAAGATAATCGCAATGCTAAAATTTCTCCGTCGCTTAAAATAGCCCCAGGAACGTCTCCACCTACCAAGCGCTACGGAAACTAAATTATCCTGAAAAATGCAAATAAATAATCGATATTAACAAAGTTAACATGAATATCAGCAGAGGGCTCTGGATGACCGTAGTACTTTCAAACACTAACAGAGGGATGCTATTTTTCAAGCGCCGGCGGCGACTTGTTAGGAAACAAGTTGACCTTGACCACTTTGTCCGGATTTCGTTGGCCATTGTAGTTATGATATTATTTTATAATAAAACGATAGATCTAGTGTTTCTTATAAACCGCCAGTCAATTGCAAACATTTTAATATAAACCTAATTTACATATACATTATTGGTCATCTGGAATGATTAATTTAATTTTGCTGATAAACTCTTGTTAATTAAAAGCAATTTTTGCAAATAATTTGCTGGTCAATTGAAATGATAAATTAACTTTTCATATAATCTTCTGGTTAATTGAAGTAATCAATGTTTGGCATAAAACTGTTGCTAAATCAAGATTACCAATTGATTTTTCTCATAAACTGATATTCAATTGAAACGATAAATCTAGTGTATCTTACAAATCGCCAGTCAATTGAAACGACACTTATATTAAATTTTCATATAAACTGCAGGTGAATTGAGAAGGTAAATCTAATTTACCTATAAATTATTGGTCATCTGGAATGATTGAATTTTGCTAATAAACTCTTGTTAATTCACACAAATTTTGCATATAAACTGCTGCCCAATTGAAACGATAAATTGACCTTTCATATAATATGCTGGTCAACTGAAGTAATCAATGAAATTTGGCATATAATCTGTTGGTAAATCAAAACGAACAACTGATTCTTCTCATAAACTGATAGTCGATTGTAACGATAAGTCTAGTGCTTCTTACAAACCGCCAGTCAATTGAAACGATACTTAAAATAAAATATTCATATAAACTGCAAGTCATTTGAGAAGTTAAATCTAATGTATCTACATATAAATTATTGGTAATCTGAAATGATGAATTGACTTTTGCTGATAAACTCTTGTTGAAATGATAAGATAACTTCATATAGTCTGCTAGTAAATTGAAGTAATCGATCAAATTTGACATATAAACTGTTGGTCATTCAAAGCGATAAATTGATTTTTGTGATAAACTTATGGCACTTAAGCACCCCACGCTTTTTAAAACAAAATCATATTTTTGAATCACTTTATTCTATTTTATAATTTTTTAGATCGGTTTCGATCAAAGCGTGTTTTTTTAGTTTTTTAAACTATAATTTAGGTAGCAGAAAATTACTAAACATTTACGCAATCCCCTAAAATAATTATTAAATGAATCAATAGGTGTGCCTGACAAAAATGTAACTTTATAATAAAATATGTACAACTATGATTTTTTTCTCGAAAGTTAGTGCGGTTTCGATTAGATGCAACATTGCGACCGATAAACTGCAAAATATTTTTTTTAGTTTTGTGTAACAATCTGCTTGGCAAGAAAGTGAAAATATTAAAAAGCTGTCGTAGATGCAAATATTCACATAAATTATGTTTCTGTTCTAACAAAGGTTGTGACATATTATTTTTTGCTCGATTTTTTGTTTTATAGAAAATGTTTGGTAAGTTGATACATTAAATTGGGAATGTGATTTGTCTTAAGCTGAACTTATAGCGTGAGCTGGGACATGCGACAGGGAAACAAATAGAAGACATTTAATTATACATTGCACTTGTGTTTATATTTGGAAAGTAAGAAAATGAAATATAATTAAAATAGAAGTGAAATAAAAGTCTTGTCCACTGCGAGATTATGGACTACTTCTTCAACTTAAAATTAAAATGTTTTTCTGTAAAAAAAAACAAAAGCTCTTAAAATTTCAAAAATTTTTAAACCAAGTTTAAGCTGTATTGTTGCTTAAAACATTTAAAAAATTATATCAACAATACATATGTATTGCAAAGTGCTTTATATTAAATTTAATATGAGTATAAGATTGAAATTAACCCATCGACCTACCAAACGCTGATGTGTATAGAATAAAACATTTCTCTCAAATTAATTTCTACATTTTAGCATTTTGTAATTTATAAAATGATTTTAGGTAGATATATCGAGTTAAACTCTAAAATAGCCATAGCCATAGCACGAAGCTCCCAAGAAAAACGATGGGAAGCAAAATGTGTGCATTTTATATTCATTTAACAAATTGCACTTTTTAAATCGGTTATAGTAGCCGCAGCATACCCACGCCTGCCATGCAGGCGTATAGTCAACAACCAGGGCAATAAGTATCGAAAGGAATGCCATAAAAAAAAATTGATTTCACTCTGCGTCTATTAAAACAGTTAAAAACAAAACTACTGCTGCTGACGGCCTTCGCCGCCACCTGCTTTTGTGGGGTTTTTCTCCTCTACCCTCAGCCGTCGAACTGCATCAGCGGCAAGTCCGACTGTATCCACGTATTGCAGAAGACGCCGCCGCACAGTGGATCGAAGTATAGGGAAAATCGGGACATTGGTCATAACTTTTTGACTATTCGGACGACTCTGATGATTTTAGACTTTCTGGAAAGCTGAAGCGTTATCTTTTTAAAGGTAGTCATTAAATTTGAGATTCTACGAATATTCAAGATGGCGGACATCATAAGTTGATTTCATGTATACCTATTTTAATTACATACTTATAAATATTTTACAAATGCTCAGAAAGAAGCTTCATAAGTAGTATAATATATTTTTATTTGATGCGAAAAGAGTTAAATATTGATGGAATTGTGGCTATCCTGAGTTGACGGAAAATTTTTATAAAATAGATAGGTAGGTATTCATGTGGCTCATGAATATGGTTACTTCAAAGAATTGAAATGATAATACTAATTTAAAAGGGAGTAATATTTGCTGTATCAATTCAAGAAAGGATAATAAAATACTTGTTTACCAATACCTATAAACGTATGCTTATTCAGAACACATAAAATTCGACAAAGGCGAATAACTATAAGGTATCTACAACAACAATGATATTTTCTTCTTCGGTCAACTCAGAAGCCTTCCTTGTGTTAAAATTTGCAGATATTCTCAGATTGGATATATATGGATCAGAGGTTCGAAGAAGGTTGTATAGAATATCCTGGTTTGTGTACAAACGGCTAAATTTTTTGGATTTTGTTTCTCTATAATTACGGAAATGTTTATTTCGTGCCATTGCAGCTTCTTCTGAGAGGTAGCCGATCTCCGTAAGCCTACCGCCATTACTGAGCCACCTTAAATAAGATCATCAAAATGAGGCCATGAAAATGTGACGTTTTGTTTATAAGTTAATGCCGACATAAACTTCAATTTTGATAATGTGGATGTGGGTTAGTAGCTTTTGCGCTGAAAACCTCAATTTATTGGAGACAAGAAAAAGGCCGAATAAATCTTAAAATTGCAGATTTTGGCAGCCAATCCTGATAGGTTTATTTACAGCAAGAAATGGTCTATATCTTAGAAGTAAAACTTGCTTGGATACCTTTGGCCATTTTTTTAAAACTCAAAAAATATTTACTTTTTACTGGATTTTTAAGGGCAAGATTTTGTATGCTACCCTACAGTTAAGATATATATTTCAAATCTACTGTTAATGTGAATTTGTTCTGTAATGATTTCTACTTCTAAATAATGTACACGAAAGTTGATAAAATACAAGTAGGTTTAGATTTTCAAATTTCAGTTGAACCTGATTTTTCATACATTTTTGCTATACAAAAGTTGTACCAAAATCATCAAGTCTCCCTCACAAGAGTGTACTACGAACGCCTTCCTCTGTTGTTTTTCTATAACGCCAATATGTTTATAAAAAAAATATGTTACAATAAATTCCAAATTTGCATTTTAAGAAAATGCCCAATGTCCCAATCTTAACACGGTGTCGATCCACTGTGCGCCGCCGGTTACGTCATTTTTTAATAATTATAAAAATGCTAATATTCCGCTCGCATGAAAGATGGTTTGCCTAAATCAGGCTATGGGTAAGAAAACTTAAAAACGTACCCTCCAACTGAGTCCAACTACATGTCCTAATTGTTCGTTTTTAAGTCGGAAACGGTTAAAGGAAGCCATTTACATCTTACCATCAATAAAATAACATTTTCCAAAGTATATGCAGGGTGTTATTTTTTTTCTTCAAAATGTTGTCCTTTTTCGAAATATTTCTGTACAGAAATTTCATACGACCTTCTCGATGCCAAAATCGAATTCGGCATTCCCAGAAACCTCCTCCTAAAGTATTCGAAACGAAAAATATCATCCACCTACGAAATTCCCTATTTCGTGGCTAAATATGAAGAAAATGCTCATTTTTAAGACGAAAAAGATATTTTATCGAATACTTACGAAGTTTGATGTCCTATCGAAAAATGTTATAGAAGCGTGTCGTTTCGATCGACCCTCAGACGACGCAGACACTGGCCCAAACCGATTTGAGATATCTCTCCGCTACGAAGAAAATTGGGAAAATAGAAAAATTACGTTCAGCCAATTAAAAAAAAACGAAACGTCGTACGATCGGACGAAATACTGCTCGTTAAAGTACCCCAAGAAACCCATCTTTTTGCTATATACCGTTTAGTTATAACGCTTATACCGTATTACAATAATTACAGCCAATTTAATGAAAAACTCGATCTGTTTTCGTAATTTTTTTGAAAAAAAAAATACTTTGTTTTTAAGTTGGAAACGGTTAAAGGAATCTGTTAACTTCTCGCCATAATAAAAATACATTTTTTAAAAAAACAGGGTGGTAAAGAAATTTATTTTTAAAAAATTTCTTCTTTTTTAAATTCCTCCGTTATTTAGCGTCTGACGAAAAAATTCATAAAAACTTTTTATTCCAAATTATCAATAAATTTTTTTTAATTTAATAATTTTTGAGATATTCGCGAATAAGTTCGAAAAAACGTCTTTTTTAGAAAGAGCGATTTTTTTAATTACAACGACAACTATAAATTAAACGCTATCAAAATACATATTTTTGGTAGTAAGTGTTTTTCGTCTGCCCCGTAATTTTCGAGTTAGCTCGTAGTCGGTCTAGGTCGAGCTCACGTTCCCGCCTAATTAATACCTAAGTAAATTAAAATATATAACATACTCCCAAACCTCTAATTTCAAGTTTATTTTATTCTAAAGAAAGAAATGACCTTGTCAATATCGGAGAATAGTATTCAGATTCTACAAGTATTAACCAGTCCCTTACTCCCCCAACTGCCAGTTTGCATGATGCATTCCTGCCCCAAGGTCAATAAACCTTGTTACTGCCCGACATATTTATGCCGACAGCATACGACACCCCTTTAAAAATGAAATCTGTATTTACCAAGTGCAGATTGTCGTCAACAGAGGGTAAAATATTTTTTCTTCAAACGTCAGTAAATCCGTCATTACTCGACTGTGTAGGCGGCCGTGAAGTTTCGTTTTTCCTCCGCCGGAGCTTTACTTTTCACTTTTCCGCCGGCGGAGGTAAAAGTGTTGTCATAGCAACATAGATACAATACAAACAGACAACAAAATAAGCGTCAACAACTCAAGATTTATTAAACTACAATTTGTATTTATCACTCAATTTGTGACTACATTTCTAAAAATCACTAATTTAGGAACAAATTGGTTATTATTTAATCGAACTTACTCAATAACTGCTTATCAATACGGAATTAAAACGCAATCGGAGACGCATCTTAAAAAAATAATTATTGTTGACAGTGTCCACTGACAGCTTTATGTTACATTATATTCACCGACACCGCTCTAAGCAAGGCCACCTACGACCGTGGTCTAAGCCGCCTTGCGAACCCATTTATCTTTAATAATAATTAGATATTATTACTATTAAAAAGAGATGTTTTTGCATTAATTTGTCGACATTTGAAGAAAAAACAGCATATTTTATTTGGAGGAAAAGTTACTTTTCATGGCTTGCTCTCTATTACCAGCCTCACTCCGTTCGGCTGTTAAACACGAGCGCGCCATGAAAAGTATCACTTTTCCTCCATATAAAATAATATACTATTAACTGAATATTTTAAATGAAACTATATCTTTTCGCCATCTATCAGAGTTTTGGTGAGTTACTTAGGTTTGGAGAATTTTGTCCATAAGAATTATCTTAATAGTATTTTATTATAAAATGCTTATAGATATTAGCATTTTCTGATACACATTTTTAAAATAAATAGTCGCATCTATTTTTGCCGGGATTTTTCTTCGGTTAAAAAAAAAACATAGTTCATTCTTCGAAGCGTGAAGTGCTCTTTGACTATATTTTTACTTATAAGTAACTAACTATTGCTAGACCAGGTCATTTTTAGCCTTAAAAACGTGGATAAATAACTTCTGATTTGCTGTAAATAATATTCTAACAATCGGCATTATCGGATAATTATACGTAAATTGTAGAATGTATTACATTTTTAAATGATGACATCAAATCACCTTAAATGAAATAATTTATTGATTATTCATTAAACATGCACTACCAACTGAAGTTAAAAAAATAGTGTATATTTGTATTTAGTGTTGAAATACATAAGGATTAATTATATATTTTTATTTCCAGGGTACAATTAAAGAAGCTTTCTGCAGTGTTTATGTCATAAAATGTGAGTATCAGTTATTCAGTTCATGTATTCTTTATGTTTCTGCGTGTCTTTCCCGTTATTAGAAACTAAGTTATTATGTTTCAACAGTCAATTTGTGATGTAGTGCATTTTGCCGAAGGTTTTAAACTTTAACTTGGTTAAAATTCATGCAATTTAGCACTTAAATTCTTTTAAAAATAGCCCCTAAAGTGACATGATGACTGCATAGTTCAGATGAAAAACTTTGATTACAATTGTTTGTTTGTCTTTCGCTCCTATCTGATATTGTATGAAAGGTGCTTAGGTTAGAAGGTCTATGTGTTGATAAATTATTTTGATTCGCGTTTTTTTTTTCAGCGCATAATATGACCGGAGTCAATTTAAGGCTAACGGTAAGACATCCAAACTTTATTCTAATGATACTAACAACAGTTTTACTAAACATATATCATTCAGTACTGTAATTATATATTGGAATAATAACGGTTGAAATATTCTTAAGATCAACTCTCCACTATTTGATTTTTTATGACTAAATTCTGAAATCTACTTATTCTAAATTCATATTTTAAATAAGAGTTCAGATTAGGAATTCCGAATTTATACTTTCAAAGTCTGAAGTCTATAGTCAGACTAAAGTGTGCTTTCGCACTTAAGCTTGAATTCGCTGTATATTTTGTTATGATTATTACCTAAATGAAATTTGTAGATTTTAATATTTGATTTCCTTAAGAATTGACGACTAAAGTGACATGATGGCGTTACTCATAGCTTTCAAGTTGGGTTTTTTTTAGAGTAAGGGTGGGGGACAGAGGTGTCCTCGTGGAGTGAGGGTGACGTTGTGGGCGTACCATAGAATCCGTATTGATTGGTCCCCCTAATTTTTTTTTATCAGCTAGCCCAGCTTTAGCCTTGCTGTTAGGTATGTACAATATCTTCGCTAATGCACCATCATCTGCTCGCATTCCGAGAGTGACAGAATTGCTTGGTGTCTTATCTCGATAGCAGTCTTCATTGGAGTAAATATATCAGCACCGAACATATACTGCTTTATAAATGCGTAGAATGGCTGAACATGTTTCACAAATGGTCCTACAACATACATATTTTGGGTGTCAGTACTGTATTAGGGCATAGCACAGGAGCCTAGACAGTGTTTGTAATGCATTAACAATATCGACTTATCATGTGTCATTGTTTTGTTCATGTGCTCCGCCGATTTTTGATAAGATTTATGGTGCAAAGTGAATTTAAAAACGAACAATCTGCCGTCACTGAATTTAAAGTGTTGTTTTCTTCTGTAACTGTTTCTGTGTTTCTTCTACTACTTATTGAGGCATTGTTTTACATTAACATTCGTGGTATTTCTGCATTGAACTTTGATCTTTGTTTGTTTATCTGTTTGCTGTCACTGTCAACCGGCTGCCCAGGAGATAAACGGCGTTAATTTTAGGGCCACGTGCCGCCCGTTTTATGCAACCCACTACACACGCTTGAGCGCCTAACTGTGATCCGACTTTCCCCAAGTCAACACACAAAAGTGCTTCCTTAGACGGAAAAGAAAAGAAAGCCAGGCTTGACTTAAAGTCCATTCAACGCTATTGCGCTGTTACGTCAGAATTTCTGACGTCAAAAGAAAAGATCCGTACGTCTTGGATAGACTCGTACGTTATTTTTTACACCAGCCAAAAGATGTCTCTGTACCTGTTTTCTATTCCGGAGCACGTCGCGTTCTTATCAATTCTACATACTTATGACAATAGGTTTGTTCTAGCATGAAATCTCGGACGGTTTGAAGCCTCCGGAGTTTGCGCATATCAATAAAAGCGACGCTTATATCGCTATGCGCAAACTCCGGATGGCTTCAAACCGTCCGAAATGTCCTGCTAGAACAAACCTAATATTGTTTTAAACGTCTGGGCATCTGAATAATACTTTTGACAGTTCGTTAAATTTATAAAATAATAATATGCTTTTTATCGTCTAAAATCCGTTTAAACACGATTTCAAGTGGCAAAATTGTATAAAAATCCGAAAATTCGGACTTTTTTGGGCCGATAGCTATGGCTTCGGACGAATTTGTCGTGGTTTTTGAAGCGAAAATTCATTTTAAATTCAACCGTCCATTAAAAATAAGTTGTGCTATGGATCCAAATGCCCTGCGAATATAATAATTAAAAAATAATACTTTTTACGGTTCGTTTAATTTAAAATATTCTTTTTTATCGTCTAAAATCCATTTAAAACGATTTTAAATGGCAAAATTGTATATAATACCGCCCTAGCAGCTAGAATTGGTTTGCGCATTTCCGTCTCATTTGCCGAGATTTGTCCTCATATCGCCGCGTAAGATGTTTACACATCAAAAATAAATTTTTTCTCGAGATATCATTGTTTAGTATTATCAAGTAAATAAAAAAAAAATATTACTTACATTGTGCACAGCTTTCCAGGGTAAAAGTGGCCTACCAGCATCTTTTTCAAGTGTGAAATAATGTACTAATTTTAAAATTAAAGCTTGCTCTTTCTCACTGAACCGGTGGGGCATCTCAAAACTATTTTTATTAGCAATTATTAGCGTAAAACACAAACCAACTACCAACAAATCAATAAATGAATTAAATCTGGTATTTTTGTTATGATATTTTGACATTGACGCAAATCGATGTCAAAGATTCCAATTTGACGGACCAATTTAGTACATACGTTCATTGCATAAAGAAAGATGGAATGATATGACGTAACAGCGCAATAGACATGAACGGACTTTACAATGGTGGAGACTGATGATTGAAATGGCAGAGAATCTCAGCTAGACTGCGAATCATGTAGGTCCAAGTGCTATTTTAGAGAAGAATACAAATTTCCTATTTGGATTTAGATGCCATAGGTGTAAAAAAGCAATTTGTGGGTCTTGTAGTGGTCTTTCTTCCAGTGAGGCCAGATGTGTTATGTTTCTGAGTGTCATTATCGCTATTAAAGTCTAAATTATTATGTGTTTCACATAATAATTTAGTTATTTTGTTAGTGGTGGTAAGGATATTACTGAAGGCATTAACAGTATTCAGGGTGGAATTTCAAATATTGTAAAGATGTTGCATCGACACTCGATGCTCCTGGATAATGCAAATAGTGCAGAAGTAATTAATGAATTAAATACAAAATGCATTTTAACTCTTGAAGGAGCTATATGTACAATAAATTGCCTCAGAATCTGAAGTCAGTAAATTCACCAGGAATTTACAAATATTACTGCAGAAAATGTATTTAATTCTGTAAACGAGTTCTTAAAGATGTGAAACAATCGTTTTTATACATTTTTCTTTTTTTAGATTCTATTTTATAAGTTTTTGTAGTACCTAGATTAACAAGGCTAGATTTAACTTGTTGGTTGTGTGTTACTATTTCCTTAGCGTTTATCACGATAGCAGTCTTCGTTGAAATAAATATATTAACACCGAACATGCTGCTTTATAAATGCGTGGAATGGCTGAATACAAAGTCCAAGTCAAAATAAGTTCTGCTTGCCTCTTATGTTCATCCTCTTTCTGATCCGCTTGCCTTTGATCTTCTTGATCTTGAAAATTTTTCTGAAGCCGATCCTGTTTTGTTTGCCTCTCAGCATTTAGATTTTCCATGAAATCGACCAACATTTTATTCATTTGCTTCATTTCTGCCGTTTCTTGCCTTATATTGACCATAGAATGTTACAAAATGTTCACGAATCCACTACGTCGAATGACGTTCTTGTACCCTCTTCTCTTCTCGAAGAACACTTCCCACGTCCCGTCTCTTCACAATCCGACTTCTGACACCAAATGTTGCGTTTTTCCCGTGGGTTCAGAAAGAAATCACAACTTTTACTATTTTACAATAATACTCTTTATTATTTATCATTCTATACAATTAAACACACTAAACTACTCTTATAACTTTACAACTAATGGCTCTTTACAATTCAACATTCAATGATTCACTAACTCAACGGGCGCTTTGCCTGAATATTTATATATAATCTAAAATCTATCGCGATTACTCCGGACGAAGCGTGGCCTCTCTATATTATTCTCGACCAGCCATCGGGTGAATTCCACACGTGCATACTATTATAGTATAATGCTACTTATAACTTATTTTGACTTGTGTGGGCACCTCGGGGGGACAAGCTGATATTTTCACAGAATGACGGTTTCATTATATTAATTCAAAATCCGAATGTAATAAAAAAATCATAACGGGCAAAAGGGCAGTACAGTCGAACTCCGATAACACAAAACGGCATTTGCCGAAAAAAAATTCGACTTATCGAAACTTCGAGTTATTGAGGCGAGGTGTGTTTACTACATTTTTATAAAAGTATGTACATAACCTGGTTTATCAAAACAGTTTTATTATGTCAGCAGGCTTACTAACACGTATACATACATGATACATAAAAAATATTTAAAACAATATGAATGTAACTGAATACAGAGATTGAAAATGCGTACATAAATGTTTAAATGTGTATATTCTCAACTTTACGTTTAAAATAGTCACTTATCAGTTTTTGGCCCACGTGTTTCGATTCCTGCTGACTCACTCGCATCGCATCGATCGACTCAGCGTTGGCGTTGTTAACAACTAGACTCAACCAGTTCTCCTTGAAATATTTTGACTTATCGAAGTTTCCCCTCCAGAATATTTCGTCTTATCGCGAAATTCGTCTTATCTCAGTTCGACTTATCGAGACCAAATACATATTTTCCAGACTTAAAGAAATGATTTGAAGGATCAGTTCGAGTTATCAAAAATTCGAGTTATCGACGTTCGACTTATCGAAGTTCGACTGTATACCTAAAAATCGAGATTGTTATATTTTTGTACGAATCATATTTTTTTATCATTGCTTGAAATATACAGATTACATTGGCCCTTACGGCAAAATAAATAAAAAAATTGAAATATCTCCTTTCGAACCTGGGCAAAATCTGATTGTATTCACCCCGCATTCTTTCCGAAATGAAGGCTCAAATCAAAAATTTTTATTCTTGCAAAAAGTTTGCTTTAAGTATTTAGAATACATAGGTGCATGAATATTTTTTTTCTCAAATTGTAATGGAAAAATAGAATTAAATGTAAAAAAGTAATTTTCTTCTAAGCGTGACCGTCCGATCTCGCGCTTCCCGAGTACTCTCGTATCTCACTTTTCTTCATAGCTTCCTCTCTCTCGCGCCTATTGTACAATACAATAAGTGCTTTTACACCATTACGGGTTAGAATACTAATAATAATAATAGCTATTATTAATTGAATAAAGCCAATGAAGACATTTTCGATTATACTGAAATTTATTTTTCCTATACGATGCTGGGTAATAAAGAAGTAGAAAAAAAATCATATACTTAATGCAACTGCTATTAAAAAAAGGACTAGCTTTTATTCGGAATAGAATAACTCAAAATGTAAAAAAAATCTTTATAATATCAAAATATATTTTTCTTCAAACGTCAGTAAATCCGTCATTACTCGACTGTGTAGGCGGCCGTGAAGTTTCGTTTTTCCTCCGCCGGAACTTTACTTTTCACTTTTCCGCCGGCGGAGGTAAAAGTGTTGTCATAGCAACATAGATACAATACAAACAGACAGCAAAATAAGCGTCAACAACTCAAGATTTATTAAACTACAATTTGTATTTATCACTCAATTTGTGACTGCAGTTCTAAAAATCACTAATTTAGGAACAAATTGGTTATTATTTAATCGAACTTACTCAATAACTGCTTATCAATACGGAATTAAAATGCAATCGAAGACGCAATTTTAAAAATATAATTATTGTTGACAGTGTCCACTGACAGCTTTATGTTACATTACTATAGCAACAACCTGAGCCTATTCACCGACACCGCACCGGTCTAAGTCTTGCGAACCCACTTATCTTTAATAATAATTGAAGCGTTCGGACGAATAACGGTCTATGTTACAGTTTTAAAGTTTGGAGAAAAAGCGATTTTTAGAATCTAATGTATTTCATAAATGTTAATGAGCGGAAATGTAACATAGACCGTTATTCCACAATAATTAAAACTTCAACTAGCTTTTTGAAATAATAATTTTAATATGTAATATTAACTGCTTATAATAATTATGCAGAAACAAAACTAGTCACATAAATATTTTTATGGAATAAACAAAATTATATTATTATTAAAAAAAAAAACTTAAAATAATTGGAAAGTCACTGCTGTGGTAGTGATTTGCCACATATGCTTACCTTAAACAAAAAAAATAAAGTTAATAACGTAGAGTAGATATTATTATAAAAATTTTGCCACTCATGAAATTTTAATAAATAAGTTTAAAAAATTACATTTTCCTTATTGCTACTTACATTGCTAGGAGAGGTCTTAGCAGAGACTAATGTTTTTGACTTTCTTGTCATATATTCGAGACCTGAATCTCTACGAATTTTGCGTGATACATCCTGCCAACTTCTTATGTTTATCTGCTTGGTTTTTCTTTTTGATTTATTTAACCTGCTAATATCACTAGGATACAACCGCACAGTGGTGTCTTCGTCCATATTTAATACTCATTACAACTTAAACAAACGATAAACAGATGTTAACACAACGGCGTTCTACACAATAATGTAAAATGTAAAAACAATCCGCACCCGACGCCGACCTTAATGTAACATAGACCGTTGTTCCAACTTGAAATCATGTGTTGGGCGGTGTCAAAAGCGGCATACTAGCTACACCTAATGGTATATCAACAAACCGAACTATTGAGGCGATAATAAAGACTACATAGACCCTTATTCCAATTAAAACTAAATTTTTAAAAATTTGTAACATAGACCGTTATTCGGCCGAACGCTTCAATTATTATTACTATTAAAAAGAGACGTTTTTGCATTAATTTGTCGACATTTGAAGAAAAAACGGCATATTTTATTTGGAGGAAAAGCTACTTTTCATGGCTTGCTCTCTATTACCAGCCTCACTCCGTTCGGCTGTTAAACACGAGCGCGCCATGAAAAGTATCACTTTTCCTCCATATAAAATAATATACTATTATCTTCAGCGTCTGTATCTTCTTCAGGAATAGACATAAATGACTTCAATATTGCCTTTCAGTAATTTTTTTGCATGATCCTATGCAACCTATTTAATTTCTTCTACGTCTACAAGATTGCTTCCATACAATCTAATAAAAAATTATTTAATTTAATTTTATTATGTGCCTATTTAATCTAATAATAATTTACCTTTTTTTACATCCACATGCAATAAATACTTTTACATCCGAAGGAAATGCTGGTGTTGTTAAAATTGGTGATAATTTGGATATCACCTGCCTCCTTAAATTTCCATCCGCAGGGATTTGGTTCTAAAGAACTGAAGCACACCTTAGGTTGATAATGTGCTCTCATACTGCGAAATTTTAAACTATTTTTTGTAGGAGCTAGTTTTTTTCAATTAGCGATGAAGAGGCCAATAGTGTCCTGAAAATATTAATAGACGAAATGTTTGGATTTGTTGAAAATAATTTTATGATAAATTTCTCTATGTTATTGAACATGCCATTTGAAATTTCCTGGACCCAATACCGTTTAAATAATCGGAATAATTTAGATAAATTTTCAACAACCCGTTAGAGCATGAAATGCAGGTAATTTTTTTGCAAGATTTTCTTCTAGGTTAATGTCATGAACGGCCACATATCGCACCCAATTTGTTCTTCCACATTTTCTAACCCAAACTAACCCAAATTCCTTAGAAATATATATTTTTAATATGTACCAGAAGTACAAGTACATCAGTGTCATTGGAGTCCACATTGCTTGTCAAATAATACATACAATGTTTAGCAGAGAGTATAATGCGACAAAATCCTAGTATCAGCTTCTTCGTGACTATAGAGGTTAGTAATTTACTGTCAATTGGTTTGCAATTTGTTTTCTTATCAAAAATATTGGTAAATCCCCCACTATAGTTGCGAACTTGAAATTCGTTTTATGAGAGTGCTCGTTCAGATAAAAAGTTCGTTAACTGTTTTTTTAACTAAAAACAGAGTGGATAAATAAATTCCACTGTTTTGGATGTAAAAAGGTAACTTATTAGATTAAAACGGTACATAATAAAACTTAATGAAATAATTTTTTATTAGATTGTATGAAAGCAAAGCTTGTACACGTAGAAGAAATTAAATAGGTTGCATAGAATCATGCAAAAAATACTGGAAGGCAATGTTGAAGTCATTGTGTCTAATCCTGAAGAAGATACAGACACTGAAGATAAATAGAGATTTTGTTATAAAGATTTTTTACATTTTGAGTTATTCTATTCTGAATAAAAGCTAGTCCTTTTTTTAATAGCAGTTGCATTAAGTATAGATTTTTTTTTCTACTTCTTTATTACCTAGCAACTTATAGGAAAAATAAATTTCAGTATAATCGAAAATGTCTTCATTGACTTCATTCAATTAATAATAGCTATTATTATTATTAGTATTCTAACCCGTAATGGTGTAAAAGCACTTATTGTATTGTACAATAGGCGCGAGAGAGTGGGAGCTATGAAGAAAAGTGAGATACGAGAGTGCTCGGGAAGCGCGAGATCGGGCGGTCGCACCTAGAAGAAAATTACTTTTTTACAATTAATTTTATTTTTCCATTACCATTTGAGAAAAAAAATGTATTCATGCACCTATGTATTCTAAATACTTCAGGCAAACTTTTTGCAGGAATAAAAATTTTTGATTTGAGCCTTCATTTCGGAGAGAATGCGAGGTGAATACAAAAATGAGTATATTTCAATCAGATTTTGCCCAGGTTCGAAGGGAGATATTTCAAATTTTTGATTTGTTTTGCCGTAAGGGAGGAATCTGCATATTTCAAGCAATGATAAAAAATATAATTCGTACAAAAATGTATATGAATTTTATATGAAAACATTCATAATTTAATATCCTACACGTTCATATAATAATCTCGATTTTTAGGTATACTGTCCTTTTGCCCGTTATCATTTTTTATTACCTTCGGATTTTGAATTAATATAATAAAACCTTTATTCTGTGAAAATTTCAGCTTGTAATCCCGAGGTGCCCACGCAAGTCAAAAATAAGTTATAAGTAGCACTCAAAAAAATGATATTTTTTACTGAATCAAGCATTTTTCTGCTACTATTCTTAATCTCTTTAATTCTTTGTGTGTGTTTATTATTTTTATTTTTATTGTGAATTTATTATTTTTTATTGTATTTGTAAATCCTTAAGGTACATGGTGCACCCACAGACTCCGGTACATTGTGCCCCTGAATGTATTTTATTGTATAAATGGCAGGGTGCAAAGATTTAAATCGGTCGATTTTTTAATTTTAATCATGGGATTTTAATCAAAAAAATCAATTGTTTAATAAATCGAACAATAACTTTACTGTAAAAGCTATAAAACTACAAAAAAAAATATAATAATAATAATATACTTACTACCTATCTATTCATCAAATAAAATGTTACATTTGCTGTTGTAATGTTTAAATATTGTTAATAAATCGAAAAACAACTGTAAGTTATAAAACTAAAAACATGATTGATATAACACATACTTACTATATATTCAATATTCTTCAAATAAAATGTTACACTTGCGGTTGTAATGTTTAAATAAAAACACCAATTTGCCTGCCTTCTCTACTCCCAGTCGATTTCTTAATTTAGAATGGACTAATCCAAAGGAGGAAAAAATTCTTTCCACCGACGCCGCTCCTAGAAATTGCTTAACAATTTTGATAATCACATCTGCATCGTTTCCAATAACATCCTTGTGAGAAAACCACCATTCGATTGGATTGATATTTGAAGTAATTTTGTGTGAATACATTAGATTTCTAAACGGCAGGGATTTATTTTGAAATTTAAGTACAAGTGGCAGAAATCCGGTGTCCAAATACATTTCATTCGCAAACTCTAGTGCAGAACTAGTTTCTTCTGATGTTAGGCTATATTTTCTTTTCCGAGAATCTATCATAAATGGCAGACAATGTGCGGGTGTTAAAGCTGTGTTATATCTTTTATGAAACAGCCGTATGTTGATCAAGCTAACTTCCGCCTTTTCCATATTATCTTCTAGTTCTTTCCAAATTTCTACCGCATCGGAAATGGTAGTTACGTTCTTCGGTAATTTGTCCAGAGCTACAGGTTTAAAAATTTTTAGATAATTTTCAGCAGCCCGTTTAATTACCATATTCATAATTTTGCCGTAGATTATTGAATCAATTTTATCTTTATTTTCCTCGCAAATTTTAACTAATTTCGGCCATTCATTAAGGTAAACTTAAGCAGTCTACCATGGTGTTCCATCTAACATCGCTAGGTAAAACTAATGCGCTGCTGCATAAGCCGTTCATTATATTAAGGAAATATTATTTAAATTAAAAAAAATCTGATTTAAATCAAAAAAAGGGTGCAAAAAAATCTTGATTTTTTTGCACCCTGATAAATGGTATATGTCCATATTATTGAATAAATACTTATTGACTTTAACGTGATTCATTTGTTTCTAGATAAAGCCGATGCAAACGAAATTCGTTCGTTAGATGACCGCATGGTAGTGGCCTAAAGAGGCCGAAGCTGATGTTGGGAACCTTCTCCGGAAATCGTGGAATCAATATGATTTTACATGGAGTAGTATATTACATAACAAGTGTTGAGTTTTCAAACACGTGTTAAAATCATAGTGTTGAAAAGTACATATCAGCTCATCATCATCTGTCAAGTCGAATATGCTGCAAAATGGACGACACCATGTTGAAAATAGTTTTCAACAAGTGTGTTTTTAGTTTAACTATTGTAAATTCATCGTTGCCGGGCGAAAGCACATATTCAATAAAGATTACGAAGGATGCGGCGATGAGAGATCTAGTACTTATTGCATCGTCTTGAGTGTAGCAACAGAAACATATCAAGAAACTTGTACAGAGGTATTTCAGAGTCCCATCAAATGTGGACTAGAGTCAACCGATCGGTGAATGAACAGTTAAGCGAAGTATTATCCCAAATAAAACACGCTATTTTAGTTTTAAATAAAATGGCGTGAAACTGGTATTAAGGCAACTATTTATAATTTGAAAATGAAAACAAATATAATAAAAAATGTTCAAAAAGTGATATTTTCCACGAATAATCCAAAAATCTAGTAAATGATCGATAGAAGTCGGTGAATAAACACGTAATGACCAGAGAATGAACGTTGAACTTATACTCTACTTAAGCCTTACAAAAATAAAAATTTTTAAACATAAGGCGGTTACAGGTAAGAAAATAATATAAAAAATATAAGCTGAATTTGCATATTAATTTCCACGTGGTATTTATTGTACTATGGAGAACATTAACTTTATATTCATTATTTTTAACAGCCTTTATTAGGCCGGGAAAATGTGAAACCTCATAGTTTACTAAAATATATTCACCTTTAGCAAATGGCAGGTCATTTACGTCAAAATCTGATGTGGTTTTATCTAAACTCATCGATGAGAGTCGCCATCGATCATCAGATTTTTTAATTCTTAGTTCATTCTTCGTTCAGTTCCTCGATCTATTGATCTTTATCGCGCTTTCTTTTTCCTGTGTTTTTCTTGTTTTTCGCATATTTTTGTTTTTTGTTCTTGTCAAAAAGTGACAGGTTTTCATCCATACTTGAGGAGTCCTCGCTGTCACGCCCTTTTATTTTATACTGTCGCTTGGTTTTATTTTTTCTTTCTTGTTTCTTTCTCTTTCTAGCTTCCTTTTTTTTAATATCTTCTTTTTGGCGTTTCTTTTTATCCTGTTATTGTTGAAATTCAACCCATTTCGGGTCGGTCAAGTTTGCCCCCCGTATTAAACAAATTTCAAAAATAAATGAAGCATAATTTTGCACACCCCAAATAAAATTTTGCACACCCTGACAAGGAAAACTATAGCTGTTTTTTTATACGGGGGCAAACTTGACCCCCCCCCCCCCCCCCCCCCCCCCCC
>MU190573.1:30396-41914 GCA_016904865.1 Pissodes strobi
CCCCCCCCCCCCCCGTTTGTGAAAAAGTTAGTATGTAGTAGTTGATGCTGGTAGGTTCAACTAATTTTGCACACCGATTTTGAAATTTTGCACACTTCTGGGGAAAGTTATGAGGTATTAAATATTTGCATCCCCCCCCTCCCATTTGTCAAAAAGTTGAAATCTTGTAATGCTGCTAGGTTCAACTAATTTTGCACAATTTAACACACTTATTTTCAAATTTTGCACACTTTTCTGGGGAAAGTTATGAGGTGTTAAAAATTTGACAAACGGCGGGGAAAATGCAAATATATAATACCTCATAACTTTCCCTACAAAAGTGTGCAATATTTCAAAATTGGTGTGCAAAATTAGTTAAACCTACCAGCATCAACATTTTTTAACTTTTTCACAAACGGGGGGGAAAATGCAAATCTGTAACACATCATAACTTTCCCCATAAAAGTGTACAAAAATTGAAAATAGGTGTGCAAAATTGTGCAAAATTAGTAGAACCTAGTAGCATCAAAATTTTTCCACATTTGGATAAACGGGGGGGAAAATTCAAAATTTTAACACCTCATAACTTTCCTCAGGAAAGTGCAAAATTTGAAAATAGATGTGCAAAATTAGTTGAACCTAGCAGCATAAAAATTTTTCAACATTTTGAAAAACGGGGGGGAAAATGCAAATTTTTAACACCTCATAACTTTCCCCAGAAAAGTGCAAAATTTAAACATAAGTGTGCAAAATTGTGCAAAATTAGTTGAACCTAGCAGCATTACAAGATTTCAACTTTTTGACAAACCGGGGGGGGGGGGATGCAAATATTTAATACCTCATAACTTTCCCCAGAAAAGAACTTTTTCACACACGGGGGGGAAAATGCAAATCTTTAATAATACCTCGTAACTTTCCCCAGAAAAGTGTGCAAAAATTGAAAATAGATGTGCAAAATTAGTAGAACCTAGCAGCATCAAATTTTTTTCCACATTTTGACAAACGGGGGGGGAAAATTCAAAATTTTAACACCTCATAACTTTCCCCAGAAAAGTGTGTGCAAAATTTGAAAATGATGTGCAAAATTGTGCAAAATTTGCCGATTCGAGATGAATCAAAATTTTTCAATTTTGTAACAGACGGGAGGGGGGGGGGGGGGACGGTCAAGTTTGCCCCCCGTATAAAAAACAGCTGTAGTTTTCCTTGTGTGGGTGTGCAAAATTTTATTTGCGTTGTGCAAAATGTGTGCAAAATTATGCTTCATTTACTTTTGAAATTTCTTTAATATGGGGGACAAACTTGACCGATCCACCCATTTCTTTGATGTTGTAATAGCAAAAGGCATGTTTTGTCTGTTTGAATCAGATTACTTTTTAGGTCAATGCATATCTGTGGATATTTGCCAAAAGCTGATATGTCAGTTTTATTAATTTTACAGGGAACAACTGTCAAACTTGGTAAATTGTCGATTTTCAACTGTCAATATTTCAAAAACAGTAACAGATAGGTATCGGACATTATTTATGAAATAGGTCTAGTATTCTCGGCAAAATCCAAATATGCAATAATATATTGGGTATTCCATTTAAAAATATATAACTTTGTTTAATCCCGCTTTTATGGGACATCAAAAACTTCACTTCATCCCCTTTATTTTTTGTATTAAACGTTTTTTTCTAAAATGTCATTTGAGAAAGTTAAGGGGGGGGGTCCATTTATAGTGAAACACCCGGTACATTGTTTCCTCTTCGTTTGATGTTGAAACGACGAAATGGCTCATTTTCATCATGTAAGTACTTTACTTTAATGATGCCAAGTCCAAGTGCTTTGGAGAAGCGTAAAACTTTTAAATCATGCCAGCGGATGTTTCTCCCGATTCAGTATGATCACGCTTAACAAAAATACTTCTTAAAACAAGAATATGATAAGAAGTCTTCCTTTTGCATCTCAACAACTTTAAAGTTTTTTTTGCCTCTAACAGTTCGCACAAACTGATACCAATCATGAGGAATTTTTATCTCGTCTTCAGATAAACTTTTTTTAGCTCGTTCAATTCGTGCATGGTCAGCATCGCGAATCTGAATATAACACAAGTTTAGTTACAGTGTTAGGCAAATCTTTCAAAAATTTTAGAACACAAGAAGCGATCTGATCAGCTCCACGGTCTGATAAAGCCTCATGCCACATAAAACAAGTTGTACTTTCGGCACAACAATCTCTTAAAAGTAAAGTTATAGGTCCACAATTGCCTTTTGTAATATACCTCACTTGTGTTTAGCAAAGGCGTAGGTAGATTTTGCTGCAAATCGAAAACAATGACTCATTCGGTTTCTTCAGAATAACTAGCCCTTTCTTTGTGGGTTTTCTTTTGATTATTCTGCCAATTCTAAATGTCTGCATTTTTCTTCGGCTCTCATTCTGCGTTCTTCATCTGTAGATGTGCATTTAATATCGTTTTCAAGTTTATCACAAGTCTTGCAGGTGTCAATGCTCGGGTTCTTAATTTTGTAGCCTAGTTC
Source organism: Pissodes strobi (assembly GCA_016904865.1). Lineage (NCBI taxonomy): Eukaryota > Metazoa > Arthropoda > Insecta > Coleoptera > Curculionidae > Pissodes > Pissodes strobi. The sequence continues at coordinate 32,895 of MU190573.1, forward strand.
GCTAAATAATTTACAGTACCTAATGGCTTCTCCATTCCGTCAGCCTTTCTTTTATTGACATACATGTCATAAATGTTTGCAGTGCTAAGCGTAGGTGCTGAGTAAAGCTTATTTGTGTGGCTTCTGGAGTAGTGGCTTTCATATTTTGGGAAGCTGTTAATATGGTTGATTGCTTCAGTTTTTTCTTCATCTCTTGCCTTGATTGGCTTCTGTTGTCCGCTTAAATTTTCAGCTACAAATCCTGTTTGGGAAGCACGTTTCTTTTGAACTAGAATATCAATTTTGTCTCTTGTAATTGCATGAACTTTTTGGAACATTCTCTTACAAATATTTACATCCTTTCCGTTGGAAGTAGCAAAGTATAATACTGTTCTATCTTTTCTACTGCCGGTTTTACTTCTTCCTTTTCTTTCTACCATTTTATCCGATAATTTCATTCTGTCGCCTAAAAATTGATCTTTGTTGGTAACATTTTTCAAAAAGTTGTCGAAAATAGCTCTTTGATTTTCTGAGGAAAGTTTATCTGCACATTTCTTCCTGCAGCAGCTGGTGACATATTATAAACTCTTTGGCTGGTACTACAACTCCCTTTCTAGTTAAATATTCTTCTCCTTGTGATTTCTATTTTTTTCATTAATTTTCTATTGATTGACTTTGTTTTATAAATTTGGAAGGTTGCTTGTTCGAGGTCATTATGATTTTCTCCAAATGTTTGATTGGTGGTGTCTTCCATATTATTATTTCGATTTTCAGAGCTTACCGATTTCAGTTTATTTGGCCCAATTTTTAAAATAAGGGGTTCGATATCAGATTTGTCCGTTGTTATTTCTTCAGGTACAAAGTCCATATCTCTGTCATCATCCATGGATTCACAATCAGAATTTGAATTGTTAGAAGGAATGTTTTTGTTTTCCGCTTCTTTAAACAAAGCTATTTTACTACAGGTGGGTTTGTATGCATTATCACAACTTAAACTACCAATACCGTTTTTGTTTTATTGTTTTTGAAGCATATTTTTTGATTCGGAAAGACCATAGTTCTATTCTTATGTCAACTACATTTACACTGGGAATTTTTTCAACTATTACTTTTTGATAGTTAACGGAACTAGTTTTCTTCATCAGCTCGTTCGCCATTTCTACCATTTGTTTACCTCGTGACATCCTCTCGCTCTGATTTAGCCCCTAAAACAATACGAATGAAAATAATCAAAAGCGTTTTTTTGTTGGCAGCTGAGACAGAAAAAAATCGTTCCAAAACGTGACATTTTGACAACCTTTAATATTCAACATAATATGACAAAAAGTCAATGACCGTGTCTATTCATGAGAGCGTCCCATCATTATTATTTGTTATAGTGTTTTATTATTTGTAGCTAAACAAATCATTCAATTTATGATACAAAAATAATTTGCCTATACCACTAAATAGCATTTGTGTTTCGAAATATACAGATAATTTCGCGTTCAAGCGTGTATTCTTGAAAAACTGCATTCATATTTTTTAAAAGGGTCCTCCACCTTCGATATCGAGCTCCTTCGCAAAAAAGATATGAAAAAAACTCATGGAGTTTTTAGAAAACACGCTTTCATCCAAAATTATCGGTAATTTCGATGCACGTATGCTATTATCCCAGAAATTGTCCCGCTTCACATATGCGTGAAACATTCGACACACGAGCATTTCCATATTGAGAGATGGTTATATTATAAAAACAAATAATTAACTTACCTTTTTGTTTTCTGTATTTTACAAAAAATGCTATTTACTTTTAAACGAAAGCACCGATAGCAATTTGTAGCCCCGTTTTATAAACAACATAACCTCTAATGCATAATCAAAACATGATATGTCAGACATAATGGGTTTTGGCTTAAACAAGCTGCGTTCAAAGACATATCAAGTAAGGGATCTATTCGCCGCATGAGCAGTTTATGCAGATTTAGATATCATGTTTTGCCACATCAAACTCTCAAGTGTATGACATATCAAGACGATAAAATCGTGATATTCGAAAAAAAATTACATATCAGCTTTTGGCAAATATCCACAGATGTGATCTTAGATGTTTCAAAATAATTTAATGAGATATTTTTCTCAACATATGTTTCGGCTTGATGATGCTTTTATCAAGAGTAGTTAAACACTAAAATCTAAATTGTTATACCCTACTAAACCGCCTGACGGTATTTTGCTTTTATTGCACTGTCAATTATGCAGGTGTTTCAAGAGAAGGTTAGTTGGTGGTTCGTATTTAAAACGTCTGTTTTTTTGGGACTTATGGATTTCTAGGTACTCCAAAAGGTTCAGCCTTTTGCTTTTTGTTTCGGTGTGTAAAAGTTTGACATTATTCGTATCTATAAAATGGTTATTTTCTATACAAGCCACAGTGTGTAATAATTTGTAAAATCGATTTTTTGTGTTCTTCAATCCTAATAAGTTTTGACCAGTTTGTCCTACGTATTCAGCTTCACAGTTCACACGATTTAATTTGTAAACACCAGATTTAAATTGTCAATTTTGCCTATTGTTTATGTCTTCTCCCTAGATTATTCTTATTAACCTGAATTGTTTTACGGCCAAATTTATTTAATTTTTTGCAACTATCTAATTTTCGGAATATAATTGATAAATTTAAACGGCTCCTTTTCTAATCTAATGTAGGGTTATAAAATTGTTTAGTTAAAATGTTCTTCTGTTTTTTCTTTATTTATTGTATTAAGATCACTTTGATTGACCAATTAATAACGAAAAAACAGAAGAACATTTTTACTAAACAATATTATAATCCTACATTAGAATTAGAAAAGGAGTCGTTTAAATTTAACAATTACATTCCGAAAATTACAGATAAAGTTTCAAAAAAGTTAAATAAATTTGGCTGTAAAACAATTCAGGTTAATAAAAATAATCTAGGGAGAAGACTAATAAACAGTAAAGACAAAATTGACAAACAATCTAAATCTGATGCTTACAAAATAAATTGTGTGAACTGTGAAGCTGTATACGTAGGACAAACTGGTCGAAACTTACATACTAGGATTAAAGAACACAAAAAATCGATTTTACATTGTATAGAAAATAACCATTTTATAGATATGAATAATGTCAAACTTTTACACACCGAAACTAAAAGCAAAAGGCTGAACCTTTTGAAGTACCTAGAAATCCAAAAGTTACAAAAAGCAGACGTTTTAAATACGAACGACCAACTGACCTGCTCGTTAAACACCTGCATATTATTGAGAGTGCAATAAAAACAAAATACCGTCAGGCGGTTTAGTAGGGTATAACAATTTAGATTTTAGTATTCTACTCTTGATAAAGGCCTCATCAAGCCGAAACATATGTAGAGAAAAATATCTCATTAAATTATTTTGAAACATCTAAAAGCAGTGTACTAATTATCCCTAGTATTATTATTCAACGATGTTTCACAAGGATCCTACCGTAGTTACTATTCATTGCATATGATCTTTCCAAATACACTCATCAATTTGTCTTTTTTAGGTATCAAAGTAACATCTGATAGAATTCAATTTTTTTCTATTTTTTTTTTACTTCTTTGTTTTCTAATATTGTTAGCCCTACAATCTTTCTTTTCAACAATCTCATACGTTTTCTAAAACATCTTTTAAAATACCTTGAGATTCGATTACTTTATCTTCTTTACTAGTTTACATTTTTGAGTCGTTGATATTATTTTCATTGAATTTATCGAGGGATTTATCTTCTTGCAATTCAAATACCGCTACGTTATTATGAGCTGTCTTAAAAATAATTTCGTGGTTTTCATCACTATTCACACTTTTATTCAAAATTGTGGATTCATGAACCGCTAAATTCGTTTGGAGCTTGATATAATATTCCATCAATTTCCATAGATATATTATCTAAAAGCGATTCGGTAAGAGGCACATCCAAAGGCACATTTTCTTTAGCATCAAGATCGGGAACTTTGCTCGAGGTATTGGACTTCAAAATTTCCAAAAAGAATAAACGTCGTTAGGGTCATTGGATACAAAGTTTCCACTAAACAGTTTGTTAAAAGTTATTAATTTTATTTTTATTTTCGTCAAAAAAAAAACAATTCATCACTTTTAGGATTGACTTGAAGTCATTCGGTGTTAAAATGTCTTCTGCAGATTCCTTTGGGAAAAGTTCATTACGCCTTGTTGATATGCACTTGTTATAATCAACAGCGTTGGGGTCTAATGGATAAAGCCCACATGTTTTGAATCCATTGATTATTGTGTCAGGTTTGTTCGCCTTATCGAATGCGTCCTTGAATATTGGGCAGAAGTTGTATTGTACATGGTTATAGCATTACTTGTTTTCTGCTTAAGCTTCGTTTCATTGTACTTTAAGGGGTCGCAATATGGAAACATCACAGCGTTGCAAAATATGTGTAGCATTCGGGTATAAGCAATATAAAATTATACGCTTCTCTTGTTATCTATAATTTTTAAAACTCTACTGCTAAATTCTGTTATAAAGTTGGACGCGAATTGTGATTTAATTTAAAATAAAATATTATACTCAGCAGTTGGCGCTGGACGACAAATTGCTATCAAAATAAAAATTAAGAATTAAGTATATTATATTCGGATAAAATAACTTGAAATATAGACACCACTAGTCTTCGTATCAGTCCTTCCAGCACCGCCTGAAAAACACCTATGCTAGCTTAGCTCAGGTTAATCCGATGTTTTTTATTCCCACTAAACAAGTTCCAAAATGGTGTACGTGGATATAAAATTAAATCAATATAGGTTAAAGTCCAAGTCGAGGTTGGACGCCACCAAGTTTACTTTTCTTGGCAAAGCCCTATCGTTATTACGGACACAGTAAAAAAAAACTTGGAAATTAAAGAAATGGAGTACAATCTCAAGTATCGAATAACTAAATACTTACCTGTCGAGGTCTGCGCTACCTGCACACAGTTATCACTCAAGTTCTAGATTCTCCAATTCAAACAAAATAACAACAGTAATTGAGGCCAATACATTTATTTTAGGAATATAAAATAAAGTAAACTCCTCTAGCCTTATAAATGAATTCCCTAGCTACTCTGTAGCGAAATTTCGAAATGTCACCGATTACTGTTTAAGTAGACACACCCTCTTGTCAACTTGACAGTCTAAATTGGAATTTAAAAATGTGACAAAAGGAATTGCAATTTAGAATGTTATTCCCCAGTATTCGCTCTACCCGAACCCTGCAACCTAGATGGCGATAACAACCGGATGTTACCACATAAACTATTCTATATTAATTTAACTTTGTTAGAATAGCCTTTCCGTAAGCCCAAGTTGCAAGTTTCTAACAGAATTTAAAAAAGAAATAAAAATCAAATTTCTATTACATATCCAACATACTTCATAAAACTAGGCCATATTCAAAATTTTAAATCAATCCCTATATAAGAGTTTAAATATGCCGAATTTGAAGGGCGTCTCTATGGGGGTGTGAGGTAATAAAATATCAGGTCCTGTTGCTAGGCCGCGATTCGCGCCACCGGCCGGCTCCGCGCCGCACAGTGGAACGGTCAATATATGTTATACAGACATCACAGACCTTAAATATGAAGCTCCAAAATATAAAAATGGTAAGGTAATATAAACATGGTAAGGTAGTAGAAGAAAACATCATATGATTTTCTTTTATAGGAACTTCAAATTTCAGCGTTTTTTCCAGGCACTACTATTTAATGTTAAACTACGACTAAATCGTATTAATTTTAATAGTATGTATTTCCAAAAAAATATACTTCTTGGAGATGTATAACTTTACTTGTAAGAAAAATTAATAGTCAGTGTTTTTTCCATTGCAATAATGATAAAACATAAGCAATGATTTGTGTAAAATTATATGAACATAATATTAAAGTTGCGTTCTTAACAAAATGTCCCACATCGCGCGAGCTGGTTTTAGGTCAAGTCTAAATATCAACTACAAAGTCTACAACAAAATTTACTAACCCAGCAGGCAGGGACCCACCGAACATTAACAATAGACTAGAAGGTTCACTCTAAGCTCCGTTATTATTATTGTTAGTGATATTACAAATTATTGTTCCGTTTTATAGATGAATATGTATCTTTTATAAATTTGTTTTTTTATCTTGTGTTTATTGCTATGTTATGAGTATTCTACTGCTGTTGACGACAAACTAGCATATAAGCGCCTGTACCGATACGGGCAGCTTTTGTATTATTTTCTCGTCTCTCGTCATTTCTGCTCTTAATTTTTATAATAATATAGTGTACGTGTTTAGACTGCCATATTTTCAAATTGTTTTGCTGCTGTATACTAGAGTAAGTTCTAGTCCTTATTGGGGGATAACATTGAATTGAGTAGATTTTATCCGTAACCCTGTAAGGAACGAACAGCTCTACTATAGATTTCTTTGTTATATTTTTATTATATTTCTTGTTGATTCTGGTGTTATGGTGTTCTGATATTGTTGTTTATCGTTTCTCTTGTTGTTTTAACTAATATAGTGTAAGTGTTTTAAAAGTTAAACGAACGAACAGTATATACTGTTTTTTTTTTGCTCCAATATTAGTTACAGTAGTAATTTAAAATGAATCTAAATTCAAACAGAGATCTATTTATTCAATTAAAGTCAAGTAACACTAATTTAAATTATTTCAATAGTTTATTTAATATCGTAGTGGAAAATCTTAAATTAGATTTAGAGTAATACTGAGGATGACATATTAAAGGAATCATTGCGAAAATTGTGCAATAAATTGTCAAAAAATTACATAAATGTTAGCGTACACATGGAAGGTTTTTAAAAAATAACCAGTTATGGTTATCTACGAATTTTGTATGGCCAACTTTTATCACATCTTCTTCGGCATCGCAATCTTCATCTTTGGCTTGCAGTTCCCAGGACATGGATAGCTCAAAAGCACGTAAACCTTTGCAGTGTTTAACTAGAAGACAAAAGAGACGAAGAAGAGAAAAGTTGAGGGAAGAAAGCTTGGATCAATTAAGTTTTGCGTAGTTTTCAAAAGTGTCAAAAGTTAATGATGACATTAGGAAAATTTTACAATTTTTAAATCAATATCCAGTCCAAGCAAAGAAAGGAAGGCATTTTTGTGATAATATTCGGACTTATCACTATCATTCATATTCAAAGATAAGGCTCTTGTCCTATTTACATCTTTAAATCTTTCAAAACAACAATATGATATATTAACTCAGATACTACCAAAACTATTTTTTTTATAAAGTTGGTATTTTTTTTTATAAAAACTACTTATTTAGAGCATATTTAACATACTTGGTTAATGATATTTATTTGTTTTATATAGAGTTTTTTAAATATTCACCGTCCTTTTTAAAGGTCAGTGGCATAACAGGGGTAAGAATAAAAAACGAATGGTACGTACAAAAATAATTTTTATTTAAATATAAAACAGAAAAACGCAAATCAAATTGCCAAAAATAAAACATTAGATTCACTTAAATATTTCCTAAAAAAAAACTACAAATATTTTCCAACAAAAAAAAACTTAAACTTATTGCTTGTGAAACAAAAAAAACAATGTTTTGGATGCAAACCTATGTTGCATTTATTGCACCTAAACTGAACTTTTTTGTGGCAATGGCGGCATTTCATTTGGCTCTCTACAAGATGATCTCTACCATCAAATCGAGACAACTCTATCATAAGCATTAGGTCGTACAGGTCCTCGTTTGGTTGTCTTGTGAGTTTCTAAAGTTCCAATAGCAAGAGATCTTCGAAAATGATACTGATCTATTTTTCCCCCATTATGTCGATAAAGCTGCCATGCATTTTGGATTGCCATGTCCAGACAGTGACTAATCAGTGGAAAATACCACTTCTTGCCTCTAATATTCACTCTATACAGACTTAGGTTTTGGTCTGCTCTATCTACACCCCCCCATATTTTGATTATATTTTTTGATAATTTTTGGTTGAAGTAAAGATATCTTTTTCTTTTCTTTTTGGGAGAATCTTGTTACAGTATGTGTTGGAAAAACAGACTCACAATTGGAACACATTGTGACTGTATTATTATCGTTTCACCTGCACACTAACATATTTTCTGTTGTTTCTAAAGCGTACTCAAAACTTCCTCTCTGTTTTTTTTTTCAGTTTTAAGCCAGATTTTATTACAGGAACAGCTATTCTATTTTCCCTTAGAGTTCCAGTTTCTTTTATACCTCTGTCCCTTAGCACTAATAGCAGATCCCAGGAGAAAAAAAAAATGTCGGAAGTACAAGTGAAAGGGTAGACGACCTTTATCTGAAACAATTTTGTCTACAAAAGATAGAACTACGCTTGTACCCAAACCCAAGTCCTTGTACCGCTCTTCCAGGTTAGTACTAGAACCTTGATATGGTTCGAACCACTCAATGTAACCTTTTGTAGTTGTAGCCATCCAGAATTTGTATCCCCATCTAATAGGTTTACCCCTAATGAATTGCTTGGATCCATGACGCCCAAAATACCGTATCATCGACTCATCCACGCTGTGATTTTCTTACAATGGCGCATGTTCGATGAACTTTTGGCTTAGATGTTTCAGAATAGGATTAATTTTAGAAAATTTGTTGTGCAAATCTAGTTGTGTGTTGTCATTGCAATGTAGATTTTGCATGATAAAATTGAAGCGATTTCTAGAAATAGCTTAATATACTATTTGATGGTTCGCATCAGAACTATTTTCCCAATACAATGATCTTCTACAAACGCTAGTGTAGTCACTATAAATTAGTTACCAAAGAAACACTTTATTTCGTCAATGGATACATCCCCATTTCTATTAGGTTGTCCAGCGTAGAGATCGGTAAAGTTAGTTATCAGTTGCCATAGTTCATCATCAAAGAAAAAAGATAAAACATTTCTAAAGTTTGAGCATTATTATTGGCAACACATTCATTTTGCCACCTGAGCAACTTACTTGTAATATCTTCCTGTACCCAATGATTTTCTTCCTATATTTCATAAAATGCGACAACGGAATGTCGTCGTCACTATC
>MU190574.1:0-17559 GCA_016904865.1 Pissodes strobi
TTTTTTTTTAAAAGAACTCATAAGCATAAGGATAGATTTTATAGTCGGGTGTGTTGGTAAATCAGAAATTCAATAACCGTCGCTCTTTCCCAGGAACAAAGCCCTTCACCACCTTCAGGAAGCTTCAAGCGTCAAATGCCGATAATTCCCTATGCCCGACAGGTAAAATATACTCCAGGGCTACAAGATAACATGGGTATATGCAAAATCGACTAGACATTGCTTGTGTGTTTCATGCCCATGCAATAATTCACATAAAATGATTCACAAAATAAGATAAGATAATGATCACTAAAATTACGTGAAATGCAATTAGGCTCAATGTCTTAAAAAACAGGGCAATAAGGAACTAAGACGCTCACGGGTTTTTATTACAGGAATCGATCAATGGGTTATAAATGAAGAAAAAACCGCGGAGTGCTATTAAATTAGATGGTGGAACTTGAAGATAGGGGTGAAAAAGCACCCCTTTTGGTTTTTGCAATATATGTCGGAAACAGACCAAAATTTCGATATATCTCATATAAAACTTTTTGTAGAGAATCAAATTTCCCATCGGAATAGCATTTTTTGAATATTAAAAAAAAATTGTTACCGAAACAAACTTGAAAAAAAGGTGAAAATTTCGATTTTTATATTTTTTTTTGCTTTTTGCCTATATCTTTTTATTTGGGCTTAGATAGGAATAGGAGTTGCTCCAGATAAAACAAAGATTAAATTTCCTTTAAAATGGTCGACGGAACAATTTTTTTGCTTAAAAATTGACCGAGACATGGCCATTTGAACCTTGCTGTTTTTTGCATTTCCCTCTTGTACGAATATTGTTTTTGTTTGCATTTTATTGAAAAAATTACTGTTTTACTCAATTAAAAAAGTTTTTTACGTTTATTATTTAGTAATACATGACAAGTACTACAAATTAATGTTTGGAACAATGGTGCTACTACATTTCAACAATATTGTCAAACTACATATCGATATCATCATTTATATCTTTAGTAATGTCGTCTTCTGCAATATCAGTTTCTTGTATATTGTCACGATTAGTCACCATGCATTCTTTACAAAAAATTGAGCATGTAATATTAATTTTGCTGCATACACAGTTACCATGGCAACCACAAGCAACTTTTTTCAGAAAAATCTCTGGCGCTAGAGGTGCCGTTGTGCGAATCGCAATTAACCCGTACTTGGACCTTTTCCAAACCCCAACTTAGAGGGTCCAAGATATTTCCTTTCCACTGCTACATTTGACGATAAGTCCTCAAGCCATGCTGTTTGATAGCATCACGTATTGGTGGTAATTACGTCAGAGAAAACTTGGCATTTTTAGACAGCTTACAAAACTTTATAAATCGGCAGTTGCTCAGACTCATGTTGGTCTTTGCCTCATACAAACAACCTGCAATGTATTACGATGCAAAGGTAGTATCTTGTTCAGTTGCATTGTCACGTAAGAATGTTTCCATGTGTGGCTCAAATCGTACACTTTTTTAGTTATAAAATTATTTTTTTTGCTAGTGTTATAGAAAGCTGTAGTCGTATCACAACCACTGTAGGCATGGATAAATCCTAGATACTTCTGCAAATGAGGAAAATTAAAACTATTTCTATCAAACAATTTTGACGCTAGTTTACCGATGTTTTTATTTTTTAATATGTAGGGATTAGGAGATACGTGTCTGAGTACTCCCAGAGCATTGGTATTCTGGCGCTCTAGGGAGTGTGGGACTCCGGCATTGCCGACCCACTAAAACCCTTCCCCTACGGAATCCTTGGTGGGTGCTATCTCCTGGAACTGCTTCCGGCATTGCTTCAGGAGAGAGGAGGATGAAAATGTTGGTAAGTGTCCTTCTTTTATTTTCTTTGCTACTTCCTTCTTGAATCTTGCTTCAGCTTTTTTTCTCAATTATACAGAATTAGGGTTTAGTTACAGGATTTACAGGTTTATTTACAGTTGCTGTTCAACACTATCAGATCAGATTAGAGTCGCTGTAGCTCACACCTTCTAGCTCGGATATAGGTTTCCTTTCTGTCGATTACAGCCTTTATGAACCCACCGATTTTATTCCACTGGTCTTTGCTTCCAAGCATCTTCTGAATTATATTATCAGGTGTTAAATGTCCCACCTCCCCTTCTGCGACTGATCTTTCGCGTTGCCATTTATCACATTCGAAGAAGGTATGTTCCACTGTGTCCTCTTGTCCACAGTACAGACACACCTCGCTTTTACATAGATGGAACCTTTTTCGATATGCTTGAAAGCATCCGTGACCCGATATCAGCTGAGGTGATATGGTAGGTTATCTCACCATACTTCCTGGTTACCCAAGGTTCTACATTAGGGATGAGTCTTCTAGTCCACCTTCCTCTGTCTCCTTCACTCTGCCAAGCGTTTTGCCATTTTGAAAGCATCCTTCTCTGCGCTTCCCCTTTTCCTATACTTCGTTCATCTTCCCTTTGTCCCACCAGTAAATCTATGGGAGGAGACCTTGCCGCAACTAGTACTGCCACCGTGGATACTGTCCTATATGCGCCCGTAATTCTAATCGTCATCTTTCCTTGCACACTTAGCAGTATGTTCTTGGGTACTTTTTTCTCAAGGGCTCTCTTCCAAACTGTGTCCCCATATAGGATGATGGACTGTACAACAGAGCACAGAATACGCCTGTGGGATTCCCGTGGTCCACCTATATTTGGCATGATTCTGCTTATATTTCCCAGCGCCTTGACAGCCTTTTCTGCAGTTTTCCTAATGTGCTGCCCCATCCGCATATTTCTATCCATATGCACCCCGAGATATTTTATGGACTTCTTACTTGTCACTCTCATGTCTCCGATTTGGATGGTCATTGTTTTGACTTTTCGTCCCGCTACTAAGAGCACCAGCTCCGTTTTTTGAGGTGCCAATTTCAGCTATTTGTCTTCAATCCACTGGCTTATTCTCCTTAAAACTCCGTTTGACATGCTTTCTAGGTGTCCTATCTGCTTAGCCATGACGATTATAGTCAGATCGTCGGCGTAGCCCACTAGTTCTACTCCCTTAGGGACACGCAATTTCAAGACTTCGTCATAGTATAGATTCCATAATGTCGGGCCCATCACTGACCCTTGTGGAACACCGCACGTAACCTCCATTTTGCCTTCTTCTCCTATTATAAGTACCCTGTCTTCAAAGTAGCTGGCTATAAAGTTATATAGATAGGGACTTATGTTTCTTTTCCGCAGCTCTTCGAGCATTCCTTCCCATGGAGCAGAGTTAAACGCGTTTTGTACGTCGACTGTTATCAATGCACATAGCCTTCTATTTGATCTTCGGTTGGCCTCGTCCGCAATCGCCTGGACTCTCTTCATTGCGTCGATCGTAGGCTTTCCCTCTCTGAAACCAAACTGCTTCGGTGCTAATCCCCCCGTGTTTTCTATTTCCAGATTTAGCCTAGCGAGGATCACCTGTTCTAGGAGCCTGCCGAGTACATTTAGCACTGGTCGAGAGGCTTTGTCCTGACCTGGTTTATGTTTTTCAATTAGCACTAGTCTTGCCATTTTCCATTCTTTCGGAAATTCTCCCTTTATCATGGCGCGATTTATTAGCGTCTGACACGTGTCAGGGTACTGGTTCACGACAGCTTTTACCACTTCTGGTGGGAGGGCATCAGGTCCTGGGGCTTTTTTATTTTTAATCCTGTTGTTTGCCAAGATCAGTTCTTGCCTTTTCAGAAGGGGTATTTCTGCTTCAGGCACGGGAAGTCTGTTCCATCTTTTACTCTCGTTAACTGGGAAGAGCCTCTTAGCTATATTTATTTGCTCCTCACTTTACCGATGTGTGGTTTCCAAAAATATACATTATCATTTTGCAACTGAGATAAGGTAGTGAGAAGGTCCACATCTTGTCCAACAATAACAGCATTTTTTAACATTGATGCTTTCTCTTTTGCGCATTCGACAATAAGAAAATCCGCGTCCTCATCTGCTTGCACTGCATCAATGTATACTCTCTTCAATTTTTCAATCAAATATGCTGAAGTTCTTTTTATTGCTTTCGTTTGATAGAAAGTTGTCTCGTTTTGTTAGTGCTTTTAAGTCATCTCTAATTTGAACTCCTAGACCAATTTGCTGTGTTCGACGCAGCCTCTCTGCATTTTTCGTACTGATGTCTGAGCCGCTTGGATAACCATCAAAAACAACAGTACATTCGGGTTAAAAGATTTGCAAATGACAAATAAATTTTGTACTTATGTCTGCAAAAGTTTCATTACTGTTCCATGCGATTTTATGTACTAAATACCCACCATCAATAACATGGTGAATATTACCGCGAGGAGCATCTTCAAGTGGTGTAACAAGTTCATACAAATCTGATTTAGTATTCTTCCTCATATTGAATCCGTCAAAAATTGATGTTGGAGACGGCGCTAATTCAAATTCAAAATACTTTTCGAATTCAGCATCCGAAGGCTTGCATAGAAGCATTCTTCTAAAGAGTGTGTCAGAGTCGACAACAAAGACATCGTCTGCATCTAATCTAATTTTTGAAAATGCACTCTTTAGCGGCAGTACTTTCATTGCATTTTTAAATTTTACGTCATCAATGGTACCATTAAACACGTCTGGAATTAGAGCAATTCCTTTTTCTTGTGCTTGGTGACAATCAATTTCCGAATTTTCGATCACGCCAGTGCTCAGTGAAGTCAAATCACTTGATTTGTTGTCACTAACCTAGGGTTAGAGAACAACGATTTTTAGTTGTGTAAAACAGTAATTTTTTCAATAAAATGCGAACAAAAACGATATTAGAGGGATTAAATGCCAAAAAACAGCAAGGTTCAAATGGCCATATCTCGGTCAATTTTTATGCAAAAAAATTGTTCCGTCCACCATTTTAAAGGAAAATTAATCCGTTTTTTTTTTAATCTGAAGCAATCCCTATACCTATCTAAAGGTGGAATTCCCTCCGAGCGATAGCTGCGATGATCGTTCAGCGATCGTCGCTGCGACGATCGCGCTGAGACTGATACTGTTGTTCCTTTATGGAATCACTTTCCTCCAAGCGACAGCCGCCGGCGATAATCATCGGGGGCAGCGTGCGTCGCAAACTGCCTTCTCCGAGAGCAAATATAGTCGCTGCGACCAACGACTTTTCCTTAGTTTAAATTGAGGTCGATTCAATCTGAAACATTTTCGGAATTTTTTATCGTCAGGCTTCAAATGGGTTTGTATTAAACTGAGTGAAAAAGCCCTCCTCCGGTCTAGAGATATACAGTATGTCCCGGATGGGGTTAACAAGAGGACCAATGGACTGAAAATTGAAAGATACGAAAAAAAGTTATTCTTGATAAAAGTTTTTGCTTCCTCGAAAACTAGAACTGTTAAATAATAATATCGTATATTATACAGAGCCATCACAAATTAACAATACGTGTAATATTCCAAGAGTAAACTACGTGATTTTATTTTTTTTAATAATGTTAATCAAAAAAGTTGATTGCAGATAAATTATTGAAATGCGGGAATAGTATTAACAAGTATACAGGGTGCTACAAATTCGCTTCTTTGTATGGGTATATCAAAAGATGTAAGAGATACTGAGTCAGTTAAATTGGGGCAAAGTTGCGCAATTTAAGGATGAATGACATGCCGTCAAATAACTTAGAAATTTCCGCCTACTTCCGGAGATATCCGTAAAAAATCGAAAATCATCTATTTAATTTTTATTTTTTCCTGCCTTTGTTTGAAGGGAAAAGTAAAATAAATGCCACATTGTTATTACCACTTTTTCTCCTCTACAATCTGGCGGTATCAAATTTTAAATCCGACGTTTCGTTTTTGGACCCTCTTCATCAACTTAATTTTTTTAAATAAATGATAAATTTTTAAAAAGCCTTTGGTCTCCTAAAACCAACGATGTATCGCACTTATCAATAAATGAACAAATCTAGATTTTTTCCATAAAAGATCCATCTGTGTTAGACAGAGATGGGGGGATCTTTTCTGACCAGATTTCACTTATGACAATATTTGTTACCACTATCGGACTAGTGTGATACATCGTTGGTTTTGGGAGACCAAAGGCTTTTTAAAAATTAGATAAAAAACCCAGGTTCGTATTAAAAAAAAAATAAGTTGATGAAGAGGGCTCGAAAGCGAAACTTCAGATTTAAAATTTGTAACCGCCAGCTTGTAGAGGAGAAAAAGTGGCAATAATAATGTGACATTTATTTTACTTTATCTCTTCAAACAAAGGCAGGAAAAAATTAAAATAAAATACATGATTTTTAAGTTTTTTACGTATAACTCCGGAAGTAGAAGGAATTTTCTAAATTTCTCGACGGCATGTCAATCACCCTTAAGTTGCGCAACTTTACCCAAATTTAATCGACCTCGTATCTCTTACGGCTTTCGAGATACCCATACCAAGAAACGAATTTGTCAGTGGCGTAACTACACCTCCGCCAGCCCCCGCAATGCGCCCAGAGGGGCCCTAAAAAGGAAAAGCTCTGGAACACAAGGGCGCCGATGAAGCCCCCAAAATAATTTGCGGGGGGGGGGGGATTTCTAGTTACGCCACTGGAATTTGTAGCACCCTGTATACTTGTTAATACTATTCCTGCATTGCAATAACTTATCTGCAATCAACTTTTTTGTTTAACATTATTAAAAAAAAATAAAATCACGTAATTTTCTCTTGGAAGATTACACGTATTGTTAATTTGTGATCGCTCTGTATAATATAAGGTATTGTTTTTTTGGGCAGTTCTTAGTTTTAGGGGGAGCAAAAACTTTTATGAAGAATAACTTTTTATCGTATCTTTCAATTTTTAGTCCATTTGTCCTCTTGTTAACCCCATCCGGGGACATACTGTGTATCGTCTCGACCTCATCTCGTAGAACCACACACATTTGGAAGTATGTCATCATCTTCGGCTTCTTCATACATCATATAAGCCGCAAGTAGTTTGCTACTCCGCTTTAAACTAATTCCAATGACTTGACTGACACAGAACCAACGAACAACTAATAGGAAAATTACCGATACTCGCTTGAAATTTAATGTCGCGAACGCTGGTTGGAAAACATACCTATAGCGATTATCGCTGAGCGATAATCACTACGCGATTATCGTCAGCGATAGCCGCTCCGAGGGAATTCCACCTTAAGCCAAAAAAAAAAAAGATAAAGGCAAAAAAGCAAAAAAAATAAAAAAAATCTAAATTTTTGCTTTTTTTCAAGTTTGTTTCGACTGTTTCGGCAACATTTTTTTTAATATTAAAAAAATGCTATTCCGATGGGAAATTTGATTCTCAAAAAAAGTTTCATATGTGATATTTCGAAATTTTGGTTTGTTTACGACATATATTGAAAAAACCAATAGGGGTGGTTTTCCACCCCTATATTCAATTTCCACCCTCTAACTTAATAGCACCCCACGGTTTTTTCTTCATTTATAACCCACTGATCCTTTCTATATGACATAATCAATAGTCTAAATTCCACTTGCAAAAATTCCAATCTAACAGAATATCTCTCTTTAAATTGTATACCTAATTGAATCCTTCCTTGCACAATACTATACGTTTAAATAAAAGAAAAGATATTGTGAACTACTAAAACGCATATACCTACTAAGTAAATATCACTCTGTCCTAAGTTTGAACTTGAAATTGAAAAATGTTGTATAAACATTTACAGTTAGTTATAAACAACTAGAGCGCCTGACGGGAGCGATTTTAATCCTTAATGATGCGGCCATCAGCATTTTGTAGAATATAATTACGCAGGCAAACGCCAAATTCATGAGGCTTTCGGGTCTATCTTAACACCGTTCAATTAGCTGAGTACAGCACACAGGCGCTCTTCTCGTGGTTCTATTCCGCAACCACAATATCTGTGAACACCTGTACATAGGTACAGGGTGATCAGCTCCTCACCGAACCTAAGTACACGGACCCGAGAGATTCTAAAAAGTAGTGAGAGTCGAATCTACTAGCAAAGTATCAAAATTTCCAGTAAGTGGATTTTTTGGGAGACTTTTAAAAAGTAGTGCAAGGGCCTTCGAAATCTGTGTTAAAGTTAAATGAAACTATTCAGTTAATAGGAGACGCTAAAAGACATACCATAAAAATATTAAAACAAATACATAAATAAAAGACGACACAGCTCGCATATACTTTATTAATGAAATAGTGACCAAGGACCTAGAAACACTTTAAACTAAACCTCCTTCGAGAAGACAGGCATTTAATATTAATTAGGTATAGTGTAAACTCTTAATTTATCTATGATCAAATCCCGCATTTAATATTGCTCTCTTGACGTAGTATGATTCTGACTCTCCCGCATGCTAAGGAAGGCGTGGCGTCACGAGTAAAAACCAATTCGTGACAGTATGGTGGAGGCGCCGGGCAAAGCCTCCCTCGAGAACAAAAGTCAAAGCGTAAGAAAAAAAATAACAGCACCTTGTTGAAAGATCTCTCGATGCGACCACTTAATCTGAAATGAAAACCAATTTATATTTCTTTATCAAAATGGGATTTCACAAAAATCACAAAATCACATTTTTCCACAATCTAGTTTCCGATATCTGATCCAAATCATGCAATCTTGCGTGTTAAAATTAATTGATATAATAAAATAAGTTTTTCTACAGCTGAGTTGGTATAAAAATAATTATAATGCCTGTTTTAAATTAACTAAATAATTATCACGTAATATATTTGGAAGGAAAATTAATTTCAAGCGAACCTGATGGGCCCTGACATCGTTATTTGTGTATAAAACTAGAAGAAAAAAACAGAGCACGATGGAGATTTACTATAATACTCTCAAGCTATTTTAATTTTCGACTCCTGTACCTCTGTAACCCCGAGTATTCGGTGCGAACAGTAATTTGAAGTCGAAAAATTCATGTTACGAAATTGATAAAATCACAAAGCATTAATGTCCTTCTAAGGAACGATAATATACAACATGTATCCTCCTAATCAATTTTAGAAACATTAAGGGGGGGGGGGATATTTTCAAATAAACACCCTTTACAAATCTACTCCGATATATTAATATTCACGCATCAATATTTTCAAATACCACTTGGGATTTGATAAATCGTATTGGATACTTTTCTTCGCTGCCGCAAAACCGAACATTAACCACACCCGTCGCATGCCAATAGTATTATTATGCTCTTATAATCTTCGATTGAACAAATTGACCTCAGCATTTGGCTTGTACGTGCCGGGAATAGTTCGGTGCCGACTTATTGCGGATGCCGCTTTAAAAGAATTTGGAAGCTTTCAAATATCCGTCAAAACGGTAAGGCAACGCTTATGCTTATTGGTTCGTAATGAGGCAGGAATCGATCAGACTGCAATTATAGCCAACTCGTGTTTGCTATAATGGTGGCACGCTTCGGGTTTCGAATTTTAATGGAAATCCTCTTGTAAAGGAAATAATATTTTAAGGAGATATTTGATATTAATGAAGTGCGCTGGTTTTATATTACGTTTAAAATCTTAACTTACGAATAAATCATTGAAATGCAATAAAATATTATTATATTTATAAATAGGATAAGAAATATGTTTTTATAAGGCAAAAATAGTCGATAAGTTAGGGGACTTCTGCCACATAAAGGCCAAAATATTATTCGAAAATTACTATCGAATTTCCGGTAACAGATAATGGTTTCATTTCCGGTCTAGCTCGTAATTCTAAACCCACCTATGCGTATAACAAGCGAAGCCTGTAATGTAATACTTTCTAAAGAGGTCGACAACTAGCGAATCGCTAACGAGCTTCCTACGCAGTGTTCCTCCAATCATTATGAATCTGTTACGGGCCGATTTGGCTATCGTATATCGAAGCGAAAAGTGCGTTTTAACTTGCCGTCGTCCCTATAGTTTTAAGCGCAATTATATTTATTAGCGTAAAGCCCTCGTAGGTTCCGTCCAGTCCTCTGGTCGAAGCAATTAAGTGTAAAATTTGCGTCACTAGACAAACTTCAATTTTGGACGAATTGAATTTGGCGCGTAAGGATCCCGAGGTTATGTTGGTGGTTTGTGGTATATCTAGTTCTGGATAGCGTTATTGTCGAGAATCTTTGACGTCGCGTCGTGCGTGAATGATGGGTTGTAACACTAACGCGTACTATTTTGGCTTGGGTTTCCAGGCTAGCATCGCGCGCAGGTACGTGATTACCGACGGTTTAATTAGGATGGAATCATGTCCAAACCCTTATATCCCGTCCACACCACATTTTATCCCTCCTATATCCCATCCCACTTGCCAACCCGTTTGGCCAGCGTGGCAAGTAAAGGCTAAAATCCCCAAGACGAAATGATGAAATCGAGTTTTGAAAATATGCTACCCCAGGCGAGTAGAGAAGAAATCTCAGACTCTCGCACTGAAGCTTCAGTCAGCCCCACGGATTCTGGGGGGGGGGGGGGCAAAAATTCGATAAAGGAAATAGAACAACAAGCAAACCAGCAACAAAAACCAAAACAACAACGAAAGAAAAAGCACATTACACCTAAGAAGATCGAATTGTACATATATCCACAGAGGAAAAATTGGTAGAATTGGAGAGAGAATTAAAGAAAATTAAATGGACAATAGTAGGTCTCGCAGAACTACGAAGGATAGGAAAAGAATGTAAAATTTTGAATAGTGGACATATATTATTTCATAAAGGAAAGGAAGAACATAAAGAAAGTGGTGTAGAAATACTCATTAACAAAAAAATAGCAAAAAACATTACACAATACAAAGCGATATCGGATAGAGTAATTTCGGTAGATATAAAAATAAATAGCAGGCTCCAATGTAAAATAATACAAGTATACGCACCAACATCAGAATGTGAAGATTAAGAAATTGAGCAACTATATGAAGATGTGAAAAAAGCAATCAAGAGTACTAAGACAAGATACACGATACTAATGGGCGATTTTAATGCCAAAGTAGGTAAAAAAGGAAGAGAGATTGAAGATGGAGATGAAAATGAGGTGGGACCATACGAATTAGGAACTAGAAATTCCAGAGGAATTCAACTAATAAACTATGTCAAAAAGAACAACCTATATATAACGAATTCTTTCTTTAAGAAGGTCGACAAGACATGACTTAAAAAAACACATCTCTCGCCACTGACGGGAATGGAACCCGGGCCATCGTATCACAAGCACAGCGTGATAAACACTGAGCTACCAGGCTTGCTGAGAGCAATTCCCCAAAAATTGAAAGCCTTTTGCCAAATGTGTGTCAAAAACTGAGCATACGCGAAGCTTCGCAATCGAAATCTATTCTGGTGCAGCTAGACGCTTCTGTCAATAGTGATTTAATATCTTACTGCTGTAAGCTCTTCCCTAGAAGTAGAGGTCCCGAGTTCAAACTTCACAATGCTCGAAAACTTTTGCTAAGTAATTAAATATAATAGTTCTCCCACCGTCACGAGTGTACCGTAATCGTCTTCAATTGCTTGAACCACTGTTCGTTGTTGAACAACTTCACCGATGCCAGCCAATCATAACATTTTAAATTGATAAACTTAAATGTGCAGGCATTCCTTCGGAGCCCAGGGAGTTTGTTTGCATTAGAATTTATACAGAGATAAATGGAGACATACACAGAATCTCTCTGAGCACACCTCTAAAAATAATATAGCTCATTTGGTTGAATAAATAACAGATAACAGGTCTAGAGTCAGAAATAGGAGTGGCGTTAGAGACAATTTAGAAGTAGACGTTCCTGGGACCCGGTCACAGGCCTTCAAAGTTGCGCGCGCATTACATTGTTGACAAACACCATATCTTTATGGTCCAGCCAATTGCTTACAAGCGGTCTCGTAGCTCAGTAGTTGGATGTTTTGTTTCTGATACGGCGGCCCTGGTTCGATTCCAGTGACACGACAAACTTTTTTTTTAAGTTATGTTTGTAAAGAGCTTTTTCGTGATTTTAAGCATTCCTTGGGTTATCAAAGGGCGCTTAAAGTTGGCACATGGTGAGGGTAATAAGCACCGTATCATCATACGAGCACGCCCATCACCCACGGTGCCGCGCTTTGAACGGGCGCGATGTCCCCTCACCCGCTGGGGACTAAGAAAACCTCTTTTGACTGAGCAACAGCCATAGACAGGTGACAGCTAACACGCCACATAAGAAAAAGTTACAATTAATTAGACATTAACTAACACATAGACAATAAGAGCATCCCTCCTTGAAGGGATAGTTGTAGAAGCATTAAACATGCAATACAAAAGCACTAAAACTAGGACAAACATTAATGCCCGCCCAAGTTCAGCGTGTTGAAGTTTCCATGTGTATCGCGATGCTTCCGATACGGGTTTTACACACGAGCTGCCGTATTTGATGCGTGCTCAATCCTTGCTGGTTCGCTATCCTTTTATTGAACTCTGGCCAGATGCCCCGTGCTCCCAAAATGAGCCCCTCTACTATTATTTTCTTTTCGGGGAATTTACCCAAAGCGCATCCAACACTCGTGCCTCAAAGTAATAGGCTCCTTTGTGAGCGTGTGCAACGCTTAGGGGTCGGCGGCCTTCCCACGATACAGTCACACACCACAACGTCGTTATCCTTCCCCATCACTAGGTCTGGTACCCTCAGCTGTCCATCCGCTAGGCGGATTGGTTCTTCGATATTCACCTTCCATCCTTAGGACGACGCTAGTTTCTTGACATGCTTAACGACACAGTCATGGCGAGCAATTCGTATTCAGTGCGTTGCCGGACAGCCTTGAAGTACACATCCGGCCCGGCAACGTCTAGCTTCTGGGGGATTGGATGGCATCCCCCTCGTCGGAAGAAGATTCCCCCGTAGTTGTACCGTCTTAACGTAGTTGGCACCCGACCAGAATGGTGGGGGCCTAGAGATCCAAGATCCACATGCTGTACTTGCAGCGCCTTGTACGAGATCATTTCCGAAGTAGCCACTTTCCAATCGTGAGGACCGCATTCGCTTGATGTGGTTTGATGAACGGCAGTCAGGAGCTGTCCACCGATCCAATCTTTGACGGAGCTTTTCCACGTACCCGAGATTGCAGACTGATCGTGAGATTGGATCGTCTGGTGTGGCTACCTTTATTAGTCTGCTCCTCATTGTCTTCGGTACGTGAGCTCTCATGGACAACACTCCGAATACTCCGTCCCTAATAGGGGCGTGGATGTATGCATCTGAGGACGTTCTTGGTAGGTGAAGAATCTGTCGTACTGCCATTCTGATTGCCCTATCGGCATTCCCTAAGGCTGTGAGGGCTCCAGTCGGTTTCTAGAATTCGTCCATCACCTTGGGGATGATGTTCACCTTGATCACCTCCAGTTTTTGGTGAGGCCTTAGGGGTGCAGCTCGCACTCTTCTCAACCTCATCTTCAGCTCTGTTAGATCCTGCACTATCGTACCTCTTCCCTAGATATTTGAAGAAGTCGACTGTGCCAATTTGGCTTAGCGGTTGCCCCTCGACATAGAACAGGGGGCGGGAAATGGTATAAATGTGCTTATTACCCCCGTGTACTTTCACTGAGGATGCGGCGCTCTTAGGGATATCAAGAGCCATCCCTCTTTTGGTGAAAAAGTCCACCGTAGTTTTTAATAGTTTATTGGCCTCTTTCTCTGTTTCAGCGTCCGCGTAAGCCTGAACCGCTATTCTGTTTATCTCGTCTAACTTTAAGCCATGTGGCGTGTCAGAGAGCTTTTCCATCAATTCGCCCAAGACGAAGTTAAACAGATAGGGTGATAATGGATCACCCTGCTTAGCCCCACTCCGTATCTCTATACGATTCGTTTTGTCCCCACCGATCTCGATGGTGGTATGGCATAATCATAGCTATTCATGATATACGAGTAGATGTCTCCACTGATCCCAATCCGACGCATCGTCTTCGCCACAGAGTAGTGTGACACCGTGTCGAACGCTTTGGGCAGATCGAGAGACAGTAGGTGCGCCTTTTGACCCGATATTCTTTGATTACTGCCTGGAGGGTGAGGTTATTCAAGGTGACCCCGTTCATCCTCCTGAACTCTCTCTGCTGACTAGCAATCGGTATCCTTGCAAGCCTCCATCCCAAGATACGGTGCATGAGGTAGATTAACGCCGACAATAGGGTAATCGGACGCCAATTACCAACCTCACGCAAATCCCCACCCTTCGGAATGAGCACTGTCCTATCGGCTGATAGCCGAAAGCGAAATATCGCATTCATGAGAATCCCTAATCTGGCCGTGGCCAGAGCCTTTAAATCACGCGGCCGAACACCTTCCGGACCTGCCGCGTTGCTTCTATTTGCATTTATGGTGTAGGCGATGTCTCTCTTGGAGATCGGGTAATCTAGTTGATGTTTAGGATTCGCATCTACGACAGGTGCATCGTGCTCCGGGGAAGCCCGCTGGAAGATACCAATATACTCCCTTTGCACAGCCAACGTGTCCGGTTTTCGTTATCCCTGTCCAGTGGAGTATCTTCGAGTATGCTTTTCACCATTTCGGCCCTGTTTGACCTATACCCACTTTGTGTGCATGTAAACAGCACTGCACGGCGTCGCTCCCTATTAGGTGCCTGCCCGATGGCGGTCCTGGGCGGAGCATGGTCAGTAGACATGACTCGAGACACGCGAGCAGCTCTTCCTGCCTAGGACGAACTTGCGATAGATGACAGAGGCGCACAAGCTCGAGGTAACAAGCCTCAAGCCCTGTCGTCTGAGCCAGGACCCTAAATGCTCCAGTTTTGGATCACGGTGCCCTACTTCGCCATCTTCACCAGAAATGCTCCGGTTTCCACCAGCATCCACCACTCATGCCAGGAGAGTTGCTCTACCCAGAGAAGGTTGTACAAGCTGCTCTTCAACGATTGTAATATTCGCAGCATCCTCATCCATAGGAGCAGAAAACTTTAATAGCTCAACATACTGGTTTTACTATCGAAATTCATTCGTGCTGCTCTTTTCTAGTTTTATACATAGATAAGAGATGTCAGTGTTCGCTTCAATTCAACTTTAATTCAAATAACCACTTAGTTAATTTAAAACAAATATTTATGTTATGATTATTTTTATGCAAACACAGCAGTAGAAAAACTTATTTTATTATATTAATAAATTTCAATATAGAAGTTTACACGGTTTGAATCGGACAAACGCTGCTTCGTGGCTAATACTGGAACTATGTGACTAGTGCGCAAATGCCTTTTGATCTGAGAATTAAGAAAAGTGTGAGATTTGTCGGGCATGGGCAATTATCAGTGTTTGAGGCTTGAGGCTTCACGAAGGAGGATAAAGGGCCTTATTGAGCGATTAAGGCAATTTTTAGGCAAACTCTACTAGTTTTTTGTATCTAATTCGTCATAGCTATTTTCAAAGAAAGAATTGCCAAGAGAAAATCCGTCTATATTTTCATCTCTAATAAATTAATAGTTTTTGTTTCTTCAGTGTTCGAAATCTGCCAAAAAAAAATTGACATCCAATTCACATCCACTTTGTTTCGTTGATATATAACTAGCAAGAAACCTATATTTCTCGAGAATATAAAAACATATAAATCTCGGAATGAAGTAATTTTTTCGGGGGGTCGCCAACTTTTGATTTATACGACTGCTTGTTTAAGAAAGTACCTGTGTTTCTGGCCATCCGTATAAATTCGGCATCGTGAGCCCGGGACATTGACAAATATACTGCCGCGTTCACGTGGCAGAACGTGCCCGAAACGCGGCTCGAATTTCGAGTACGTGCCGTACGTATTTTATCCAAACTTATTTATAAAATCAAGTTGTGAAAAGTTTGGGCTTGCTCGCGGTAAAGGAATTTTAAGTATCGCGTGTGCTTTTAAATATGAAATTTTTAAGAAGGGGCTTTGAGTCTCATAAAATTAATACAGTAGTATATTTCTGTTTGGGAGGTTGGCACTCGATATTGCTGAAGGTCTTGTAACTAATTGGGCGCCACTTTGTGACGAATTAGGTAAACAGTGTGGCGTCACTTAATAATGATTTACTAGCTCAGTCGTCAATTTGTAAGGATAAAGCGAAAGTTAATTTATTTAGTTTATTTAAATATGAGATTCTTTTTCACTGAGGGTGTGAGTTGTCTATTTCATTATTTATATATATTTTTTTTAATTGTGGGCGCCAGAGTTCCTAGAGACAATGCAAACAGAAAATGAATACTTAGATATCAATAATTATAAAGATAAGTATATTAATATACTATACTACTACTAATGTAACAGTAAATTGATATTAAAAAGTTGCACTTATAATTCGCGATAGAACCCGATCCTATAATAAAGTAAACAAAGGATTTTTAAAACAACATTGTATATTAATTGAACAGTTAATTCACAATAATTATGGGTTATGATGGTATCATGTAAAATGAGGATTATCAATACAATTAAATTACAATTTAAATTATTTGATATTTATGTTTTGAATAAAGTGACCAGCAATGAAAATTAAAACTAATGTAAAAGGTTAAAAAAAGTGAAATACGATTAAGCGAATCAGAAACAATTATTAATTATGTATTTGAAAAATGAAAAGATTAGTGAAATATATGCAAGATGAATAAAATATTTCAAGATCAAAAAATTAGCACTTACCTAGTCAAACGTTGCCACAAAGATGATCGACCTTTCCTTTAAAATTTAAGACGTTCAACGAATTCTGATTTTCTATGTTCTCATTGGGTAATTTAAATCATGTGACAACCGCTATAAGATACGAGGCGACAAACGCTAAATATAGTAATCTATGGTATATTAAATGCTTAAATTGCAGGTATTAAATAGCTTACTACGCCATTCAGTTACCAACTACATGAGATAAGCCCGTTTCCGAATAGATGTCACCCACTCAATCTAGAAATCTACAACGACACGAATCCGCAAATTATGGATATAAACCAGCGTACCTGTTCTTCTTAAATAATTAGCTGTACGAAATATACCCATTTGCGAGCAGATGTCACTGAGGTGATTCGTATCCCGTACATCGGAAATGACTCATCATTAAACAGAACTTAGTGGAGCGGAATAACATATATTTCGTTACAGTCTTTGTACAGTGCCAAGGTGCTTAACTGATTCTGGATAGAACATTGTTAAAAGCAATGTTTATCGGAAAAATTAACCCAACATTAATCCAATGGAATAACTTAAACTTAAAGAATCTTCGTAACAGTAAACCAAAAAGCCAACAACGCCGTTGTATTTACATACGTGAACATCGCATTGTTTAAACGCTGTAGGGTAGCACAACGAATATCCAAAAATTCGTTTGTTTCCCGTATATCGAATATGCTAATTAATAGAGATGTTATCCACTAGTAATTATGCTTTGTATAGCCGCAAACGACCTATGAATTTAACAAACAATTTAATAATGGGTTGGGAACAGAATATTGTAAACCTCGATATATCGTATTAGCGAAGCCGTGTCTGTACGTGAAAATAAATGGTCTAGCAAAATGATCGCTTGCTCACAATGTTCCCAAATATGGACGGGATGGGAACAGTAACTTTATCATAGTTTGTAAATTAATATTTGGAGGCAGTTGAAAATG
>MU190574.1:17569-41900 GCA_016904865.1 Pissodes strobi
ATCTTGAATTATATGGTTTTGCTAAATTTCAATTTCTAGTCAATAAAACATTACCTATTTTGGCATTGTTGTTTATTATTAGTTTACATTATTTCATTGTTAATGAAATTACAAATTAATATATTACTTATTATAATATATTATTGCTTTTATTTTTAAAAGTAAGCGCACGATGGCTTGTGGTCTTCATGCTTTTGTTATTCATTTCAAAATTCATTAATAAAAAAGTCTTCAAGTAGGTTTCTGCCTGATCTTAAATTATATTATGCTGCAGAACATGTTCTTCTAAATCCAAGAACTAATACGATTACTGAGTATTCTTGCTTTTTAAAAAATAGTGACACCAAGGGTATAGATGGATGGACTTATAGAACATGGATTGATTACCGATAAACAAAATATTACTTTTCAAATATACATACTGATATAGATGAGAAATTAAAAAAGTAGCTGTCGAAATCCGGCTGCTTATCTACTTACCGGTATTTCTTTATCTAACAAAGCGGAAAAAAGAGTTGAAATTGCTGTCAAGTATTTTTATTATTCTCTTTTTAGCCTAAAGTTTATATCGATGTGGTGTCGAAGAAAATTTAAAAATGGGGGTCAGTTTTTAAGAAAAAAAAATAAAAATAAAATATCAATCTTCTTATATGCTTTTAGCTAAAAAGTTAACAGTCGAACTCCCATTGCTTATCTACTAATGTTTGATCTGATTTCTTCCTCTAATTGAAATCTGTCTTACTAAGGGACAGGGCCCGACCTTTAAAAGATCAGATAGATTCAAAAAAAAGCGAGCATTATTTCATGTACTCTAACTATATAAACATTGAAGGCAATTAATTTTCTTCCGTGACAGTGAATCTAGATAAATCTGTGCTCACCTGGAAACTGCCATTGATCTTTTATGTCGGTATAACTGAATGCATAAAAGTATGTCAGGCATTTACGTCACAACGTCCACAAATATCTATTCTGCGACATGAATAGCCTCCGACGGGGATTAATGAACGCTTTATTCCATTGTAATTAAAATTCCTTTATGATATGCATTTATGAAAACGTTTATTTATTATTTGTACTGAGGATAGGAAGCCATTTCTAATGCGGTAGCGCAGCTGGCGATTCAATAATTTGTTTTAAAAAAAACGTTTGCTCAGTGCGAGTAATATATTATAATGTATGAAGGCGAATTGTATAAAGTGAATATTAAATTCACAAGGATTGATGGATATAGAAGCATTTATTTATTTTGATAACCTATTTCACTGTCATAAAACAAATTACCAAATGGGTTAACTAGAGCTTAAGCAATGTATAAGAAGATTACCTAAAAATACCTTGATTTTATAAACAATACGTACAATAAATATTAAATGACAATATGTTTATGCAATATATCGAATTGTTCCTGATGTTCATTCTAACTTTCACACATTCTATATGAAGGCGAGTAGTTAGGAACACTTGTTTGCGGTGTGGAATGATCAACCGTATGTGATTGGGGAGCCAAAGCCCTTCGGTCTAATATTTCACTACATTCCACAACATTATGTTGAAGGGAACTTCAGGTGAGCATCCATGTTCTAAGGAACGAGCAGAATGTCTCTGTAGTAAAATAATCTAAGTGTATTTTGTTTTAAAAGGGATTTAGAATTTCTTATATTAAAGCCAAGCGACTTGAAACACTCTGCTACAAGATTGTTTATATGAGGGACAAATGAACGTTTGCTGCCAAACATTGCCCCCAAACCCCTAAAGCTCTTTATCCGAGAAACAGGCACTCCATCAATCTTATAATCATACAACATGTTATTTCGTTTTAATGTAAAACGCTAGCGAACCATCAGTTCGGCTCACTAATATGTTAATGGAGATGGCCCCACGTTGGGCGCCAAAATTTGGTCACACTTTTTCTTTGTTTAATAGCAGAGAGTAAGGTTATAGTTGATTAATGTAAAACGCTAGCTAACCATCAGTTCGGATCAGTAATATGTTAGTTAATAGAGATGGCCCCACGTTGGGCGCCAAAATTTGTCACACTCTTTCTTTGTTTAATAGCAGAAAGTAAGGTTATAGTTGATACAAAATAATATTAAAATAAAATTAACAGTAGAAAAATCAAACGAGTTCAAGAAGACCAGTGAACAGAAGTTAGTTATTTGAGAAGAGGTAGTTTAGGAGAGTGTGCAAATCCCAAGGAGAGTTTTTATCGTCGAACATTGGTAAAACTGCTTTAGACGCAGCATTCTTAGTTGAAATTGTTTTTGAAGCTCCGGTAATACTGTGAGTTACTAAAATGCATAAACTACTAATTAAATATCATAATGTCCTCAGTGTGAACTTGAACTTGCTAACTATTATGTAAACTTTAAATTTAAATTATAAACAACGCTAGCAATCATAGGAAGCGGTTATAAATCTTAAACCTGCGACGATCAGTACATTTAATCATATAAAACTAACTAACTTTAACATGCTAATTAATAGAGAGGGCCCCACGTTGGGCGCCAAAATTTGTCACACTCTTTCTCTGTTTAAGAGCAGAGAGTAAGGTTATGTTTGATATGAAATAATAATATAATAATATGAACGTTGAAAGAAATCAAACGGGTTCAAGACCAGTAGACAGAATTATTGAAGAAGAGGCAGTTTAGGAGAGTGTGTAAATCCCTAGGGGAGGTCTTTCTCGTCAAAAATTGGTAAAACTGCTTTAGACACAGCATTCTTAGTTAAAATTGTCTTTGAAGCTCCGGTAATAGTGTGAACTACTAAAATGCATAAACTACTAATTAAATATAATCCTATCATAAGTTTAAACTTGCAAAATATTATGTAAACAGAAAAGACATTATGTACAACGCGAGCAATCAACGGGAGCGGTTATGAACCTTAAACGTGCAACGATCAGTACATTTTATCATATAAAAACGCTAACCAACAATAAGTTCGGGTGACTTTAATATGCTAATTAATGGAGATGGCCCCACGTTGGGCGCCAAAATTTGCCACACTCTTTCCTTGTTTAATAGCAGAGAGTAAGGTTATAGTTGATATAAAATTAATTAAAATAATATGAAGAATACAAAGTCAAAGAAGTTCAAGACCAGTGAACAGAAAATAGTTATTCGAGAAGAAGCAGTATAGGAGAGTGTAGGGTTTTTTTATAGGTTCATATTATTTTAATATTATTTTATATCAAACTATAAAATAATATTATATGTCTCACTTAAAACCAGCTCCTGGGCAGTCCACATAGGCGCTTTGGGTTCTAACCTATCATTTTTCTCTTACATAAACCTGAGCTCTGTAGATCCCATTGTCATGAAGTCCAGAGGTTTTATAAATGTGATAAATTTGACAAAGTTCTGAGAAAGATAATTTTCCAAGTAGAATCCGTAGATCAAGTGCAACGCTAACGATAAATGAAACACAACGCAAATTCTTAAGACAAACTACATTTATAAAACAGTGACCGAGGACCAAAGACCTCTAAACAAACACCTTAGTAATCCGGTATAATATAATCTTATTAATCTTCTGACCAATAGATATTGCTAAGTTTTTTTCATTAAGTCTTTGGCCAATAGATATTGTTATAGTTTTTAACTGAAGTGATTTATTTATCATCTCTTCTCACCTGACGTAGATCCATCCCGAATTTTAGCTATAATCCTGCACGCCAACCAAGGCGTGGCCTCGCAGATAAATCCTATCGTGACAATAGCAACTAGAAGAATAGCAGGACAATATAAGTATTTTATTTAAAACTAAACATTCTAAACTTCGTCAGTTCTGCCGAGCTTCCCCTTATTAGGTTATGGCAGCTCGTTAAGAATTTTTGCTCCTAATTTGTACTAGGATAGCCAGTAAAACTAATAAGGACAATGTTTCTTATTAAATTCAAGACGCCCTCCACTCACTTTACAAATAGCGCAATATTTTAAAATTGAGTTTCGGAAGCGAACGCTTTGGTTGTATAAAGAAGTTAGGAAAAATGGATCAGTTTTGAGAGCGTAGCAGGGTTACGGGCACGTTCCACCACGTGAATATGGCAATTTATTTGTCAATGTTCCACTTGTGCTATACCGAATTTATGTCAGACCCTGGAAAAGCAAGCTTTACTCCTCCGACAAACCATAAAGCTGCAAATCGGGTAAGTGACTTCATTTTTTGACCCAGATGTATATTGGGGATGTTGATTTAGGAAAGCATGATACTTTACTTTAGATTTATGGCTTGCTTTTTTATATAAGGGTGTTTATATTTGAAGATTAATATATATGCAATTAAAGGTATGTGCTCAAGTTAAATATGTTATAATTTACAGTGTTTAAGCCAAACCTTTTCATGAAACTAGCTAGTATATTTTGCATTTTATGGAAAATACAAAGCAAAATAATAACGCAGCTTTCTTATTTTTGGTCATCTCAAACAACTAATGAAAACTTTATTACAAAAACAAAACATAAAAATTTAGAGAACGAATATTTTTTAAATAATTTTGTGAAATTTTCACCGCCAGTTTAAAATAGGAAAATACTTAAATAATAGTTCTCAGTCAACATTAGTTAAAAAAATATGCAAGATACGAGTTCGATTTGCAAGAAAAGACACATTCACACTTCTTGTTTCTGTGCGAAAAAAAGATGAATTGATATTAGCATTGCCACTTCATTTATATATTCAATTTCACAATTACAAGCCAGAGCCAGATAATTGGATGAAAACGTTCTGCAAATAACTCACATACCAATACTTGCATAGGTTAAAACCACCGTTAGTAAAACCGGTAAAACTATTCCTTAGAATACGGTAACCGATTCTTTGTGCCCGGTCCTTTGTCTATCGGAGCGTTTTATGACATGGGAAAAATGTGGAAACTTTGTTAAATTAATCGGAAAAGCATAAAAGTTAATTGAGTTTCCGTTTTTATGGCGTCGTTATGTTCGCCGTAGCTAAAATAAATACAATGAGACTTCCGTTTCGACTAGAAACTAATCATATTTAAACCATAGCATCACGGCACTTATCGTAAATTTATAAATGGAAACTTGGACACTTTGTTTTAATTTAATTGAATTTAATAATTTGGTAAAATTAGATGCTCCTTATATGTAATTAGAAACCTATTAATAGGCATTAATCATCAAACAGACAGTGCAGGAATTGACTTAAGATAAACAACAACCCAAGCAAGTGGTTCAAAGATAACAATTATTTTCTAAATCGGTAGAACTTAGGTGGATTAAGTATATAGAGAGACACCTTTGAATTAACTGCTGGTCTACTCCTCAGGATCTGATCACAACTGAATTATTACACTAAGAAACTGGTTTACTTACTTGTATTTCCCAAATCAGGATACTGTTGGTTGAGTTAATTGAAAATATGAAAGGAGGGTTGTGACATTCTAGTATTTTTTTTGAATTGTTAAATGACATATCCGATGTTGCCGGTGTTAAATATTTTTAAATTTCATTTTATACGCCGCAATTAGCAAAAAAAAATGTTGTATTTTGCGGCAGTAATTATTGAATGCTCTTCGAAGATAATGAATTCTAAATATATTTATTCAATTTGCTGACAATAAGCTTAAATTTGCTGTATTCCTTAATGTAAGTTAACTCTATTCTAAATATAGGTTAACGATATATTTGTATTAGCTTTTATGCCACTTTGTGACTATATTTATTTTGGTTGATAAGCTTTGTTTAATTTATATTACATTATCGTAGAACGGCCAGCGAAACGATTTATATTTTTAAGAATTCTGTTAATAAACCCCCCTTTATGCTGCATTAGACTCGTCGATTCATATTTTATTGTCGGTTTCAATATTTCATAACTCTTTGGAACCCGTTGGTTGCCGGACTCCAATCACAGGCCGATCATTCCTGAGATCGTTAGATCGTTTTGAGACCTCTGCTTTATATATTTATCTCTTCACACGGCAGGCTGTAAAAAAAGTTTTTGTAAAGTTTTTGTAAAGTTCGGTTGTTCGTTCCGAGTAATAGGAATGATCTATCCTCCCGTGATTGTCGCTCAAGTTAGATTTTTAGAGGTTTATCATTATCGTAGGAGTATTTCCTAGCATTTCTTGAAAATTTTAATTTTTGCTTATTAATCGTAGCTTCCTATGTCGTTTACCATCATTATAAATCGTTTATTATCTTAGAATTATTCCTTGCATCGAAATCACTTGGCATGTTTTAGCCCATTACTGTTCCTTGATCTGACATAGTCCTTTAACCTCGGGGAAGGATAAAGGCAAATTGATGGAAACGAAAAGAGAATTCTTCTAGTAAGACCCTTCAGCGAGAAGAGAAGCTTTCTTATTGAGTGCAGTCAGGGACTCCACATTTAGTTTTGTGATTTAATTACACCCATTCTTTGGGGATATGTTGTGGTATCTCTTGGTGTTTTGACACGACCGATTTTTCTGAATCTAAATACTGTACTAGGTAAGCATTTTCTCTGGAATTATTATTTTTCTCTATTGCTTGTGAGGCATGCGGACGACGCCATGACGCTAATGGTTTTCCCTTATTTCTATAGGCTTTCCACGTTCGTCTTATACGTATAAGACCTCGTACCCCGTACCCTCACACACTAACGAGGTAATTATTGCTACAGTTTTTTTGCCTAAATTGGCGATTTTATTGCTTTATCTGTGTTAACCTTTTTTTCTGCCTCGTCCACCATTTGCTTTACGTCCCATGCGTTATCTTATCTACTCCATTTTATCCGATCTGATTTTTTATTTTAATATAAATTGAGTTTGATCATATTGGAAAGTTTATATTTTGCTTTAGGAGAGACTCATACCTATCTTTGTTATATTCAGGTTGTCTGGTACTTCAGTATCTCTTTTATTTGCTGATGGTCCTTGAAAATTCATTGATAATTTTTGGGTTATTAAGAAAATATATAGGGGGGAATACAGATTTTATTAAAGTAAGGGGGCTTTGTCTAATGCGTATCGAGTTATTTCAGGGTTCAAATACAGGGCCACAACTTCAAAAACCAGACTACCACTCTTTGTTCTACCAGGTTAAAACGTTTACCACCAGGCTACCACTCTTACTAGCGGGCTGCCAGTTCGATTAAGTGGCTCCAAGTCCTATCCCCGGGCCCCTTTTATTGGCGAGTTATCTGCTAATTTCACCCTCAGGGCCAGTCCCCTAGCAGTACCAACAGGTATCCGGCACCTTTATCAGAGTTCGACTGATCTAAGTGATATCATACAGAAGCTTAAGTTTATTTACTCGTTTATTATCATTAATCGTTCTGAATTTTCTCTCTTTTTAATATAAATCAAGCATTGACAGTGGGGCTTTAAAACAGTTTCAATAATTTTATGACTTTCATTCATTTATCGAGTAATATAACCGCTCTGAATTTTCTCTCTTTATAATATAAATCAAGCATTGACAGCCAACCCTTCAATAGTTTTATTCTAATTTTATTCTTTTTATTAACTTATCGAGTCATTTGATTTAATTATTCTGGCCGTTCATTGCTACATATTGTTATCGCTATATTTAAAATTGGTGCAGCTATTAGTACACGCATACCTATATGTAATTAGCTTAGTTAACATCAAAGTGATCACTTCGGTTTGTAGTGCTTAGGGCATTTAGTTGTAAGGCATACAGTACCGAGTATTAACAACAGAATTAGTCTCCGTACGATCACCATATTGTACCAATTATTGGTTAAATTTAATAGTCATTTGACCTTATTTTCTCTTTAACTTCCCATTTTACTCCAGATAAATTGATGCTGTGTTTTCAAAAAAATAGAACCTAGTAGCAAATATATTGTTCCTTAAATTTTATATTGTGTTTTCTTGTTAAATTAAGGTTGAGTAATTTTTGATTTAATAAGCCAGCCTAGCCAACCCGTACAACACCAGCGGAGCTTTTTCAGTTTATTTGGATAGAACTGGTGGCGCTCTAACGACCCCACTAACGGGGCCGGGCATTTGTAACACGACTTTCCGGAGCTAGGTTTCCTTTTAATTGAAGAAATCTTTACTTTTGACTTTAAGAAGAAAGACGTGTTGCAAACAACAAGAAATATTGTTCATGTGTCTTGCACTAGAAGCTCATTGAGATTCTAAAATACACTGGTGTCGATGCGGGATGGCAGAGATTATGGTAAAGGGTATAACATCCGAAGAAACAGGAATCAGGAGGTGTGTTCTGTCCCTCTCCTGTTCAATATATACTCGGAAGCAGTGTTCCAAGAGGCACTGGAAGATGTGGAAGAGGGCATTAAGATGAACGACACCTTTATCAATAATATACGATTCGCTGACGATACAGTCGTACTCACCAGCAGCCTCCCATATCTCCAGAATATGTTGGAACTTATCGCTAAACATGCACACAGTATGGGCTACACATGAACGTTGCCAAGACCAAGGTGGTTGTGTTCTCCAACACATCAGGACGTACGGTCCTTCAAATTAACAACCAGGTCGTGGAACAAGTGCCCGTACCAAGTCCGTTCAGTGGCGTAGCTAGAAATGTGGGCGCCGGGGGGCAAGCCTATCCGCTGGCGCCTAAATCAAACCTATATTTTGTGTATATACGCAAATTAATCAAAAAATAATACATATTTTTGAAGTGAAACTTCTTAACGCGCGCCGGGAGTAAAATTTGAAGGTCGCGATCCTGACACACGGCGGGCGAGCTGGCAGAGAACGGAAAACGGTCACGGACGTTTATTGTGATATCTTTGTTAGTTTACAAGATAAAAATACGGGATTTGCTCTATTACCTTGTCAAGACATAAGCGAAACTTTTATTAAGAATAGTTTTTTTTTCATTTAGGCCTTCTCTTTTTGTTAATTGAGTGATACCTATATTTAAAAAAACTTCTTTTTAACCAAATCCGTTAAGATATGTATAAGGCTAGGGCGTTTAATTATTGTGATATCTTTGTTAGTTTACAAGATAAAAATATGGGGTTTGCACTATTACCTTGTCAAGACATAAGCGAAACTTTTATGAAGAATAGTTTTTTTTCATTTAGGTCTTCCCTTTTTGTTAATTGAGTGATATATTAAAAAAAACAACTTTTTAACCAAAATCCGTTAAGATATGTATAAGGCTAGGGCGTATAATTATTGTGATATCTTAGTTAGTTTACAAGATAAAAATATGGGGTTGCTCTATTATACCTTGTCACGACATAAGCGAAACTTTTATGGACAATAGTTTTTTTTTCATTTAGGCCTTCCCTTTTTGTTAATTGAGTGATATATTTAAAAAAAAACTACTTTTTAACCAAATCCCGGGCTAGGGCGTTTAAGTTTAAGAAGTTTCACTTCTGATATGCGCACATAGTGCACACGCTTTTTTTTACAGGAATATGAATATAAAATATATAAACGGCAACCAACCAACAGGTACATACATATTTAAATATAAACGAAAACTAAACATCTGTAACCTTAATTAATTAATTAAACATTGGAGTCTTTCTTCGGTTTTAAATCGACGTAAATGGATCGATTATTTGATCAAAATTAATTTTTGGACAAATTCATTTTCTATGCTTAGTATTGCTAGGCTATTTAGACTTGTCTGGCTAATGGTACCTCCTAAATACGAAACTCTAATAAACACATACTTTTTACGACCGAAATTTTCGGAATTTTTGTCTTTGAAGTAGCATGCCGCCTTACGCAGCGTTTTTACAAATTTGCATGTACCAAATACCGCCGCGCCGGGATGCATATTTACACATCCTAACATACGACGGCACCAGGGTGCTGAAATTGGTTAAGTTTTGTAAGCGTTTGTAGCGCTACAAAAGCTATCGCGCCATGTCTTCGTGATGCAATCAATTTGCGGCAAGAGCCTCGTGGTCGAGAGATCTAGATGGTTAGGTCTCAATTCGGCGGCTATCGGCGGCCTGGGTTCAAACCCCGTTGCTTTTTTTATTTTTTAGGTTAAGTTTCTAAACAGTTTCTTCTTGATTTTGGGTACGTCTTGGGTTAGTTTGGGTTAGCACCTGGTTGGTTACCTTTTCTTGAGCCCCTGTAGCGAGCGAAGCGAGCGGAGGGCCATGCGAAAAGTGAAATATTATATAACAGCGTGTTCCAGGCGCCCAAATCAGTGAGCTTTTGTAGCGCTACAAACGCTTACAAAACCTAACCGATTTCAGCACCCTGGTGCCATTGTATGGGAGGATGTATAAATATGCCCCCGGGATATATCTTTTTATTCCACATAGAATAAAAAATAAATACCTGACACCAAATGTATTGGTTGGGTAAAAAGTTTAATACATATTTTGGTCTTTGATCTTTGATTGTATTATAATTTAATGAATTTAAAAACTCAGTTAAGCTCATGAGCATTGTTAGCATTAGCATATTTATAAATTCGGAGCGGCGCCTAATTTCACTTGGCGCCGTGGGGCCTTGCCCCCCCTGGCCCACCCGGTAGCTACGCCACTGAGTCCGTTAAATATCTTGGAGCCCTCGTCAACCAGAATAATGATACTAACATGGAAGTCAGATCAAAGAAAGAGCGGGCCATCTCCATGAGAGAGTCTTCACTAGTAGCGACCTAAACGTACAGCATCACATAAATACGTATATTGCGTTGCTGTATCTTCCCAGTGATACTGTATGGCTCCGAGAGCTGGACATCCAGCCAGTCATTGAAGATATACTTTGTAGCAGCCTACTTTTTATACATCAGTTTGCTTTATATCCTTGCGAAGGGTTCCAAAATAAAATGAGAAGGATTTTTTAGGTGTGCGGCAATTAAATGATTTGGTGGGTTCCCCTTCGCGTTTTTTAAAAATGTGTAATTCTGGAACATTGATCAAAAAAAGAGTGAATTAAAATGAGCCAGATATATTATTATATTAAATCTATAGCTCATTTAGCCATATCCAATTTATACATATGCGTACAATATTACTGAAATATTTAAGCTATATACATATATATACGTGAAATTTGAAATGGCATTGCAAATATGTGTAATCAGCTTGGTTCTCATAGGTTGAGGAGAATTAAGAACATCACGAAAGCTTCGATAAAACTATATTTGTTATAATTTAATATTCGTATATGCTGGCCAAAATGCACAGTATGCAATCTTATATTAATTAAACAATAACCTGATTACCTAATGTAATAATAATCGTCAAAAAGCTGTGCTGGGCAATTGCAATATATTGTGTATTGCTTAACAAATTAAACATAGTTTACAGGATATGAAGTCAATACCCTTGTGACCTTATATGCCCAGTACACCTCCCTGGCGAAAAAAATATATATATATATATATTGAGACAGCAATATATATTTTTTTATGATATATAGATAGATATAATTATAATACTTATAATATAGTTATAAGATAATCCTAATCATAATAAAGCTTAATCCTATTTTTATGTACTTCTACATTTCTATTATTTATTTTTAACACTACATTTGGATTTTTATTTTCTAATACCTCGTAAGGTCCTATATACAAAGCATCTAATTTACTATTCCTATTTTCGTTGAGAATCAACACTTTATCTCCCACGTTATACTCTACATTAATACATTTTTTATCGAAATTTATTTTCCGGTTTTGTTTGGATGTAATCAAATTATTTCTAGCATCATTACAAGCAGTTTGAAGTCTATATTTAAGCTCTTTAGGATAATCCTCAAAGTTATATAATGGATCTATGTTATTGGCAATATTTGATGGTATTTGGCTTTGTTTTCCAAACACAAGAGGAGTATATTTGGTTTCGGTATGCACAGTGTTGTTATACGCAAAGCACCAATATGGTACCCACGTACTCCAACTATCTGCATGTTGTGACACTTGAATACGCAAATAAGCTCCTAAATGTTTGTGAGAGTTTTCCAAAGCTCCTAGAGTTTCATGGTGATAAGCTGTTGAATTTAAGGTATTAATTCCTAGCAATTTACATGATTCCTGAAACAGGTTTGCCAAAAATTCTTTTCCCTGATCTGTGACAATTTCTTGTGGAATTCCATACCGTAGTACAAAATTCTCCACAAAAGACTTAGCTACATCATAAGCTTCTTTCGTTTGTAATGGATAACATTCTATAAATTTGCTGAGTTCACACTGAATTGTTAATATATATGAATTGTTTTTAATGTCAGTCTTTATAGGTCCAACTAAATCAAGAAAAATTTTTTGGAAAGCTGAAGTAGCTGTAGATGTTATTGTCATTGGCTGTTTGGTAGTTTTACTATATTTATATCTTTGACACTCATCGCACTTTTTGACAAACTGATCTACATCTCGCTTCAAACCTGACCAAAAATAAAACTTCTTAATATTGTTGTACATACGGTTAGTACCCGCATGTCCTCCTGTATAAAGGTTGTGAAAATCGTTTAGTATCAATTGTCTCGTTTCTTTGTCTTCAATACGTTTTATGTCCTTAATAATGCATATTTTAATACCGTTTTCTAATATTTCGTTTTTATATCGCGATATATCTTTAATAAATTGACTAGTCTGTATATTTTTTATTATACATATTTCTGCAATTTTATACCTTGTGCACACATTTCCAAGATTCCTCAACGATGTACCTAGGTCAAACGTCGATCGGTAATCTCGACAAAAATAAATTACTTGCAGTTTTTCGTCGTATATAAAATTTGCATAATTCATATTTTTACCATGGTTTATTTTATTTTTATATTTAATAAATGCATCTTTTCCTATCGGCCGTAATTCTATACTATTATCAGGTCGTTTTAATATTTCTACAATTCCAGGGTGATCAAGCCTTTCATCCGTAGAATTTATTAAATCTTCCTGTTCTTTGATTTGTTGATTTTTTTCCTGTGCTCGCGTAATCACATTCACACTATTAATCATTCCCTCACTCATTTCTTTCAGTTCGTTCACATCGATTTTTATACGCGACAAAGTGTCAGCTGTAACATTATGTGTACCTTTTATGTAATTTACCGTAAAATCATATTCCTCTAAAACTAATCTAAATTTAGTTAATCTACTTGATGGGTTTGTCATGCTAAATAAATATACGAGTGGACGATGATCCGTAAGTATTTCAAATTTTCTGCCATACAGATACGGTCTAAAATGTTTTACACTCCAACCAACGGCTAGCAATTCTTTTTCGATGGTACAGTAATTCCTTTCGGCCTTATTTAAAACACGAGAAGCGTACGCTACTGGCTTGTCATTACCATTACATAGAACCGAACCAATAGCATAACCACTAGCATCTGTTTTAAGAATGAATGTATTATTTTCTGAAAAATTTGGATATTGTAATACAGGTGGATTTATAAGTGCCTTTTTTAAAATATCAAATGCTGTTTGACACTTGCCTGTCCAATTAAAGTTTATTCCTTTCCGCGATAATTCATTAAGAGGTTGAGCTATTTGTGCAAAATTACTTATAAATTTTCGATAATAATTTGCAAATGCAACGAACCGTTTAGCTTCATCAGCGTTTCTAGGTATTGGATATTTAGCTATCACTCTGGATTTTTCGGGATCTGGAGAAATTCCATCTGAAGAAATCACATGGCCTAAATATAAAATTTGTTTTTTAAGAAAATCACATTTATTAGGGTTTAATTTCAAATTTACTTCTCTAAGTCTTTGTAAAACTTTAACAAGATTTTTATTATGTTGTTGTAATGAGTTCCCGAATATTATTAGGTCGTCCAAATAAATAAAACAAGACTCATAATTTAACCCAGAAAATGCAACAGTCATGAGTCTAGAAAATGCACTTGGACTAATTTTTAAACCCATAGGTAACCTTCTCATTTGAAACTGACCCTCATTAGTAGTAAATGCTGTGTAAGGCCTACTATCTTTATGTAACTCGACTTGGTAGTATCCTTGAGATAAATCGAGATGAGAAAAGTACAATGCTCCTGATAGTGAGTCTAATATTTCAGAGATGCAAGGTAGAGGCATTTTTTCATCCTTTAATTGACGGTTTACGAGTCTGTAGTCAATAACGACTCTCCATTTCCTTTCGCCATTAGTAGCTTTTTTAGGTACGATTAAAAGGGGTGAAGACCATTCGCACTTAGCCTCTTCAATAATACCCTCGTCAAGCATTTTATGAACCTGCCTATGTATCTCTGACTTTTGAGCCTGGGGAAGCCTATAAGGTTTTACATAAACTGGAACCGCGTTTTCTTTGAGCTGTAGTCTCTGTTGGTAAAGATTAGTAACCGTAAGAGAATCGCCCTCTAAGTGAAAGACGTCTGCATATTTTGCGCATAGTTTTTCGATTGAAAGTTTTTCTTCGTTGTTTAGCGACGACGTGTCTATTAGATCTAAGACTTTATCTACGCGTTCTACAGATAAATTATCGTTTTTGTTAAAGTTATAGATTTGATAATTCTCAATAGGTTCTAATCTAGGTGTGAAATTTTTAACCTTAATTTCGCGGTCATTTACATTCAGAAATCTCACGGCAATTCTTCCATTCTCCGGTCTCGCTATAACACCTGCAACGAACACACCCTCACACAACTCCTCAGAAGAAATAACACAGTCACTGGTACGATCGGCTAAGCAGTATTTTACTATTTCGCTTCTAGGTGGTATTGAAATATAATCATCGAAATTCGACATCATAGGTACCGATACCTTGTTATCGTTAACCCAAAAAGAAAATATTGATGTCTCGTAATTTATGCTTGCTCCGTATTTCGAAAAAAAATCTGAACCTAGTACACCCTGTATACCTGAATTAAATTTATTAAGTACTAAATATTCGTGTTCAATTTCAATATTATTTAGCGAAAATCGAACATTTGTTGCGCCTAGGGAAAATGTAGAACCGCTTATACCCATTATTTTTACCTTTTTTGATGTATCAACATATTCACCTTTTCTTAAGTAATCTGAAAAAAATACACTAATACTAGCTCCGGTGTCTATTAAAAATAGCATATCTTGCATTTCGTAATGCACCTGAATAAAATTCATACCATTTAAGCTTAAAACTACATGTTCTTCTAAATTTTTACACTTATTGTTAGGAACGAAAAAACCGCCTATTCTGCTCTATTCCCCTTATTCCCGGGTTTAAATTTGAATTTTCTGCGTACGGAATTTCGTTTGACATAAGGTTTGGATTGTTATAATTTGATCCACTTACGTCTGTAAAATAAGATCTCTGTTGACCCATATTACGATTTTGCTGATGGCCACGAAAATACGAACGACTTCCACGGGAGCCCCGACCTAGTCTACGGAAATTATTGTTATTAAAATTTCTCGGATTTATACTGCCCGACCTAGTATTATTATTAAAAGGTCTACCTCGATTGTTATTAAATCTATTTGAGAAACCTCTTCCACGACCACCGTAATTGTTAAATCTATTCGAATTATTATTATTCTGTCTCATATGAAATACAGACATACTAGAATTTGAGAACTTAAGTTTTTCTTCATCTTTTGCGCCTACTATAGCGTCTTTTATTGTGGAATAGTCCCTAGCTTTTACTATTGTTCGCAGTTCAGTATTTTTTAGTCCATTGGAAAAGGCATTAATTGCAAGTTTTTCGTTGACATTTCTAAGAATTGTAATGTTTCTATCATTGCCATTTGCTTGAGCTATAGTTAAATTGAGAAATAATTCTTCTATCTGTTTTGCGTAGTCGTCAGTTGTCTTCCCGTCTTGTCTAATATTATGTAATTCAGTTGCTAACGCAGCTGCAGATTTTTTTGTAAGTAAATGTGTTTTTATATCAGCTAGTAAGCGGTCAATTGTATTGTAAGTATTTTCTAGCCGTAGTTTTGCACTACGTGATAATCTAGTTTTCAGAACGTAATTTATTAAATGTTTTTTACCATCGTCATTCAGCAGTTCGCTATAAAGTTGAATAGAGTCAATTAGTTGATTAGTTGTATCCTCATTACCATCAATACACGGCAACAAGGATGCGGCTGTTCTCAAGTCAAATTTTTCAGTCATATTTAAACTTTTATCACCTTGTACAATGTCTAATACCTCTTCACTTTCCTTACCTTCTACTATAACGCTTAGCCTCTCTAATAGTATATGTCTACAATTATAAAGAATTTTCCCGATTTCTTTGATATATTTAGAAGCTGCTTGCTGCTCCGCTGAATCTCTTTCAATTTTACCAAATTCTAATTTTAAAGTACTGAAATTATCTTCTAATATACCGATCTCTAACAACAATTTATGTACTCTTTCTAAATTTACCCTTCTCTCGGTAGGTTCTTTAACAATGTTACTACAAAACTTATGCACGGATGCGTATAGTTCTTTAAAATTACTTAATCCTACACTACTCATTTACCTTAATATTATATAATCCGCTATCCGCTACAGAAGTTTTGCCTCGGGAGTGGTCCTAGAAGCTGACGTGTCCAACGTTGCGAACTAGCGGCATTGCGCCCACAACTAGCCCGTTCCATCGATGCCAGCCCCGGTTTGGGTACCACTGGTTGAAGTTCCCTGATGGGATCGATTTTGGAATCGACCCATATATATCGTCAGGATGAGTTTTTCTTATACAAGTTCTTGACTTCTTCTTATTTCACGCCTTATTTTTCTTTATTCAATTATGCCACCTACCATTAATGCAAGTACTTCAAGGAGGGAGACGCCCCTGCTGGATTCTTGCGTTGTCGTTTGTCTACCACTGTTTCCAGCTTGTGCAATTAAAATTTCTTCTTTTGACTGAGTTTTCTCCATTTTCTTGACACAATCACAATAACTTCATCATTACTTTACTTTACCATTGTTTGAATTCAAACAACGACTTTACAAACATCTTATGGACACACGAACGCCGCTGGCAGGATCGCCATGTAATCAGCTTGGTTCTCATAGGTTGAGGAGAATTAAGAACATCACGAAAGCTTCGATAAAACTATATTTGTTATAATTTAATATTCGTATAAGCTGGCCAAAATGCACAGTATGCAATCTTATATTAATTAAACAATAACCTGATCACCTAATGTAGTAATAATCGTCAAAAAGCTGTGCTGGGCAATTGCAATATATTGTGTATTGCTTAACAAATTAAACATAGTTTACAGGATATGAAGTCAATACCCTTGTGACCTTATATGCCCAGTACATATGAAACCTGGAAATATGGTTTATCTATATGATCGTTTCCTGTTAGATAATATGGAAAATGCATAAACCTACGAAGTAAATATCTCCATCTCCTAAGAAAAAAAAGGGGAAATACACAATAAATAATAAGCCTCAAAAAAAT
The DNA here is from genome assembly GCA_016904865.1 of Pissodes strobi. Lineage (NCBI taxonomy): Eukaryota > Metazoa > Arthropoda > Insecta > Coleoptera > Curculionidae > Pissodes > Pissodes strobi. Next base: position 34,845 of record MU190574.1, read on the forward strand.
TAATAATAATAACTTACAACTGGGAACAGGTGCATCTTTTCCATTAAAAAAAATCTTTTTGTCACCACCAAACACAAAGGCAAGAATATAATAAAATATATGGTAATAAATGCACAAATTTGCAAAAACGAACAAATCAATATTTTATAAACAAAATCTGCAAATTTTGTATAGATCAACATTTTAATTTTAAAATAATTAGGAATAAGTTGAATAAACCGTAATAAAGGTAATTTATTTTAAGACAGGGCCGTAATAAGCTAAGAGTAAAATAATTATCTTTATATGTAAACCCCATTAACTAACCCTACCCCAAACTAATCAATATAAAGACAATGGATTAATGTCAACTCCTTTGACATGAACGCATCTTAACAGAGGAGATACAATATAAAGGTCAATTTATTGAAAATGACTTATACATACGCTCTAGTTTTAAAAGCAGATGGCATTCTAAGCCGGAATAAGGAACAAATTGATGCTCACAAAACGGATAGGTTTGCATTTGTTGCAATTACGTATAGGCTATAGGTCAGTAAGCTTAAAGAAGTCAAATCGTCAGATTTTGGTGTAAATTAGCATTTCCCATATAATTAGTAATAAGTTAAAGTGGTCTAAGACAGGACCGTATTTAAATAATACGTGACGAACAAGTTGCTTTATTATCACAATGCCTACTAATACGTAAACACTGTTTTCAATACAGACAACTCCATCTTGAAAGTAGCACATTTTTAATTAACAGCCGGGTATAACAAACTATGATTTTGTTAATAAGACGACAAAAAGTCACAAACAAGAATATATAGGATAAGATTATAACATTGTTAATATATCTTGTAAAACAATTTTCTTTCGTTACGTGTGGTAGAATCCACTGTCGACTCCACTAACATCACCTGAGATATCTTCATAACAGAAAAAGGGCGATTCAAACCACACGATGACTTAAAACTGCATTGGAGAATACAAAATGAAATGCAAATGGTTGGCTCTAAGCCAGAACAAGCCGACTGATGAAATATATAATAAAATATAGTAAGATTTTGTGAAATTCAATGTGTCTTTTCGAATTGAGGTTTTTTCTTCCTTCTAAAGCAAAGAAGTCTTCATAAAACGTTGGGGACCAACGTTATCAGGGAGGGGGAATATATAAACTGCTAAAATGCATAAACCTACTAAGTAAATGTCACTCTGTCCTAAGTGTGAAATGTGAAATTGGAAAATATTATATGAACATTTACAGTTAATTATAAAAAACTGGAGCATTCAACGGGAGCGATTTTAGTCCTTAACGTTGCAGCCATCAGCTTTTGTAAAATATAAATACGAAGGCAAACGCCAATTTCATCAAACTTTCGGGTCTCTATTAACTCCGCTCGACTAGTTGAGTTCAGGCACATAGGTGCGTATTCTGCTAGATACTCTATACCGCTACCTAAGCACTTGAGAACACCTGTACACAGGTACAGAGTGATCAGGTCTCTACCCAACCTGGATGTACTTGTACGTAGCTACACGACACTCGGGAGATTTTTGAAAAGTAGTGAGAGTCGGCCCTACGAGTAAAGTGTCAAAATTTCCAGCAAGGGGATTTTGAAATGTAGTCCATGTGCCTTAGTAATCTGTGTCAAACTTAAATTAAACTACTCCGTCATTGAGAGACGCTACCATAAAAATATTAAAACAAGAATATAAATAAAAGACAATCCAGCTCGCATAGACTTTATTAATAAAACAGTGACCAAGGACCTAGAAACACTTTAAACTAAGCCTCCCTCGAGAAGACATGCATTTAGTATTAATTAGGTATAGTGTAAACTCATTTAATTCATCTATAAACAAAACATGTATTTGTTATTTTTCGCGTACAGTATATTCTCCTGCACGCTAAGCAAGGCGTGGCGTCATGGATAAAAAACCAATATAACAGTCCCATGAAATATTATGGCGAATGCTATAGTCTATAAAATGACTGAAATAATATGATCTAAACTCCCTTTACCGAAGATTACGCACGTATCTTCAGCTTAATTACTATGCAACCTTTAGCCTTTTATCTCAGACTTATATCTTAAATGACTTGACTAATAAGAATCACAACTCAAGCGCTTTATAATAGACAATTGTAATTATATTTTATTGCTTCCGACTTTAGGACTTTAATCGACTTTCTTTACTCATTTATTTACTTTATAATAAATTTAATTGCATTACTGTTTAATTGTGAATACTGAGAAATGAATCTTTATGATTGAATTAGTTTATTATAAAATTTAACTTGAATTTTGCTTTATTATTATGATATGAAATATCAAATGTATTATGTTATTTTTCAAGCCTTTTTTTTAATTTTTAAATAACAAACAAGAGCTTTGAATTCTAATAATTTCTTTCATATTACTGCATTACTCTCTCCGTGCTCCTTTACTACTTTCGTTTCTAAATATCTAAATTTCGCACACTAATTCACGACTTCCATTTACTTTTTATTGCCAATCAGCCCGTATCGATTTGCGAGCTAATATTATGCCTCTTTTGTGTGAGATAAATACCTCTTCAATTAACGATTTAGTCAATATTGCTCGGATAGGGGGTATTTTTTCGATCCATTAGTCAGCTAAAGGTTTCGTTTTTTATTCTTCCCCATTTCTGAATAAGCAACCATTTATTGTAATGTTTAATAGGGATTAGGATTTAGTAATTGGTTTAGGGTTAATTTATTAGTCAGTTTTACTATATTGTTCTGGAATTAAATTTTTGATAGACAAAGAAATAAAACACAAAAATAAACAACATGCCGCTCTCAAAAGCGATAATTCACAGATCTAGAATATCATAGATACTGCAGCATTTCAAAACAATGCGTGTGCCAACACGCAAATACCATCAATTGTTCGCATAAAAACCTATTCAGTGCGAATCAGGACTAGCTCTTAAAAAAAATAATTTTTCCTGGATTCTTTAACTAGATCTATGAGGCCAAACACATTACTGAATAACAACTATGAAAATCAATGAATATTTTATGGTAATCACCCAATGCATTGTCTAATTTATGCTTTGTGTCGTGTGTCACCGGTTTCTCAGTCTCCTGTATGACTTAGTTAAATATTGACCAGACACCTACGCCTATCGCATCTATTATTTCGTCGAAACTGAAACACGTCCATTATACAAAAGCTCTGCGTTATTATGCTCTCAAAATAGTCCACACCGATGAACCTGCATCTGATGGCTGTAATGTCGATAATCGTATGATGGACCAGAAAGATAAGGTCCGCATAGCGTGCCCAATACAGAAGAGATATTGATTCGTGGTTAAATTTTACAGTATTACATTTTATCGAGATAGGAATGCATGTTACAGATAGGGAAAATATGCTGACGCATACTAAAAATGTTATCGGTTATTTTTTGTTAAATGCCTTTGAACCATAGACGGGTTACATTACGATGCAACTTAAAAACATATTTCTAGTCATGATACTTAACATTTACAAGAGTAATTTGCGAAGAAACACGATCAAAGTTGTAAAACTTTTATGCAATTTTCTCCTTAGAAAGGAAAAGTATATCATTGGTACCACATCCACGTGACAATACGATATAATAAACATCCTGTTCTAATTTTATTGCAGTTCTACAAGACTAAAAGGCAATTTTGAGCCAATACTCTAAAAATAGGTTCGTTTTGCGAGACACAAAGTGAAACTGCTTGCGATATATTCTACGTGAGCCACGTAAAGTCGATAAGGAAAAATTATGGCGACTCTAATATGCACGCTTTCCATGTTTCTAAAAATATTTTATTTATTAATGCTATGCACCTTTGCCTGGGAAGAAGGAATATTGAATTTTAATGGTAACGAAAAAGTAGCAGTGAATTGGATATTACCAATTTAAAATCAAGTCATAGTAGTAGTTGCGGATGCAATGGAGATTATTCTTCAATCAATTGTGCAACATATCATCAGGGCCTTACTATGGACGATATTGAAGAGGTGTTAACGAATTAAAGGCGCTGGAGATGCTTTACCGCCTGTTTTCTTCTTATTTCTTTGTTTTCGGATACCTTTTGTTTATCATTTTTTCAGGTGTGTCCCAGTGTTCAGACAGGATAACAGAATGATCGGACAATTGTTAGACACGTTTGGATATATCGGAGTTATCAGTATAATACCTATTGCTATTAAACCTTGTGCGCGTCTACCATGGTATACGTGTCCGCAGCTCTACATAAATAAACCTAGGCGATACCGTTCATGAAATACCATTATTTAGAATTATTATAATCAAACAGTTAATCAGCCGGAACAACAATGGTTGTCATTTACAACAGTTTAAATCAAATCGTAAGAATAAGGAAAATATAACATAAAAAAACTATGGGCCTCAATTAAATCACACTAGAAAATAGCAAACTACCACAAGTATACTTATTTAAAATGGCCTCAGCAAGCTATGCTTACACCTAAACAGTTCCAAAAATATTTATTTCAATGTAACGCAGAAAGAAATAAAACACGCATGTGGGAGATCACAAGCGTTCTGTGTACATAGAACCACACCTAATCTGACTTAACCTACACACTTATCCCTTGTAGTCTCCGCCGATATTACATTCGGCCTTCTGAACGTAGGCTGCTAGGCACCTTGGGATCCATAAACTCTCAGTGGCAATTAAGGTAGTGCCCACCTGGACATTCAGTAACTCTGGCTGCAGTCGGTACCAAATTAAAACAACCAACTTGACTGGCTGACCGGTAGCTACTTTACTCGCTGCAAATAAAAACCCTAGCTACGTAGGATTTTGGTGGTAATAACGAATGGAGCAAGGCTCTCTCCTACAGGCACCCCTTGAGGAAGGAATGTAACCCTCAGTTCCCAAAAAAATATATTCAAACCTAATTTACGTAAATCTACAAGTTCACAATAATCTCCAAGTTCACAAAATCTCCAAGCTCACAATAGGTGGTACAGCCCTTAGTGCAGGAACAATGGCGGCCCTTCTGCTTTTAGACAGTGGAGAAGGGTCGTGGTGAGTTATAATTCCTGAGCGCCACGCGGTTAACTCATCGCCATGCCCTGATGTTGGATCTTCAGTGAGATTCGACCAATAACCACGAATTGCTCTCCTCCCTATTGAGAAAGCTCGGAACGGGAAAAAAATAAAAAAAAATACCACCGCAATTGAACAAAAATAACAAGTGTATATTCCGTATTGGTGACTATACTTTTGAATTAAATAAGGAAAAATAATTGCTACATGAAGAATTTCTTGTATTTGTAGCTATGACAATTAATATATAAATATACTAAAGATGGAATGTTAAAAGTAACGGTTTAAAAATTAAGCAGTACTTTATGTTATATCTACGGCGCCCTATAAATACGAAGACGTGATCACGTGTCGCTTGATTGGTGCTATCAACCTATACGGTACAAAAAAATGATAACTTCTTCTACTTCTACACTCTAAATAACTCTTATCAAGAAGCGAGAATGTAACGTGCTTGTTCAAATGTACTAGAGATTCATGTAAATAAAATATTCATTAATGTAACCATATCGACCTATTAATGAGTACCGGTACCAAAGATAAACCTATATGATTACGCGTCGATACGTTTTGCTTATATGCGAACAGTTTCAATAATATTTATATTATAGGACGCTGAAAAGAAGTAAAACACGCGATCAAATCTACGCTGAAATTAATTAATAACACGCCAATACTATCCGGATTAGCTAGACAATCCAGTATACCTATGCTAACTATTGAGAATAATCCCAGTTACTCCCAAATTACTCGAAGGTAGCTATATGTAGCCAAGCAACCACCTTAATTAGTTCGATCATTAAATAAATGCACCCGAAACTTTAATTTAAGTAGCTCTAAATCACCAAATAAAATAAAAGTCCCAAAATACACTAGATAATGTCCTAAATTAAGACTTATCTGATACGTTTCAAGCCAACAGTGAGTTCATCCAGGATCCAGGTGTTCGTCAAATCACTGGAGCGTCAAGGGCGAGAAGACACAGTTCGTAGGCGTTGAGGCTTGGATCAGACAGCGAAACACGCAGTCAACTTGATGGTTACTCCGAAACTAGGTATTGTCGGAGGAGTCTCAGTATGCAGTCTGGAGACCCAGGAAGGAAACCGGATCGTAAGAGGACAATGGAAGGCCCACAAAAACCAATAATCCAAGAATAAAAAGTCCAAAAATCCAAATCCAAAATTAAAAATCCAAAAATCCAGATTTAAAAAGTCCGAAAATAAAAACCCCTGAAACAAATAGGGCAAATTAGAACGGTGATCAAGCCAAAATATGAAGGAAACAGGTACGGAACCTCAACAAATAACAGATCAAAACAATACCTGTATCAAAATTACTCAAACAACATACCTTTAGATGTTAAGCGGGGTTCAAGCGTGTAGCAGCTCTCGAAAGTCAAATCCCCAAACTTGGGTGCAGGTGGTCGAATCTACAAATCTTCCTTTATCTACAATCATCCATCAGACGAGAAACCATCGACGACCACAATCCTGCTCAAGGGCTTCGTTGAATAATCCCCTAACTAGGGCATTGTATATTTCACACTAAATATCAGTATTTCAACGAAAATTCCCAATTTCGAGAGCTCGGCACTGAAACCTACTGGTTCCTTCAAGATCAAATAAAGACTAAATTGGCTTGCTCCCAAAATGACGAGGCTATCAGAATTAACATCGCGACGGCTCAACATACTATGTTGCCAGAAGCGTCCCTACTTGTGACAAAGTACTAGAAAGTTATGATGTCATACTACCGGATTCGCCAAATCAAGCGATAAAGTGACTTACTATCGAAATGATTTGAATCAGTTAGAACCTACTTTTAAATGCTTAGTGGGAATATATAACACACGCGTTATGCGGCAGTCTAAAATTACAATCAACACACGCCACTAATAGCATTATGCCAAATAAAGCATTAACTTGGCAACCGTGTCGAACGTAAAGACCACGCGCCATAGACCTGTCAAATTATACCGCCAAAATTACCCCCAC
>JAEQML010052709.1:0-41899 GCA_016904865.1 Pissodes strobi
CGTAGAGTAGAAACAGCAGGATATGGATAGCCTTTTTTCAATAATAATTTGTAAGCTCTCGGGCCAGCTGCATGTATGCGCTGGGAGACTTCTTCAGTAGTCCATACAGTTCGATTTTTGGGCCCTTGCAATCTTTTTAACTGTCCTGCAGTAATTATCTTGTCTACAGCCGATTTGGCAATTTTGCTTAATTCTTTTACCAGCTGAATTAAGAATAAGGTCTTAATTCATGTAGTCTCTGAACATCTTGACCAGGTTCCATATCTGTATCTGTATTTGTCCTAAAAATAAAAATCATATCTTTAATACTACAACTATAGAACAATATTTAATGTTGAAAATATTAAAAACATTGCTATTTTCCGCCATAATTTTAAATGGAATAGCTCTTATTTATGTTTATATATCATACCTAGCCAGGAGGCAGATGAAGGTTGCAATTCATTCAAAAATAATCAATTTAAAACCATAAGAATCTTAAAAATAAATATAGTTTTTAGTGCCCAAAATGTAGCTGTATAATCTATCTGTATGTAGAAAGAACTATACATAGAATATCTGCCTAAGGAAATTTTGAAAATAAATAGACTTTATTTGAATGTTCTATTTTATATCTTTATTTAGTCTCTACAACTTTAAAAAAGGTACTATCGATTTGGTTGGGTATTTTATATTCTGAGTAATAGATAAAAGGTTTTAATGAAGCAAAAGAGGTAAAAATTTTTTAGTTTTATAAATGTGTTATCTAATAGTGGTTGCTGCCATGTTTTCACCCATATATTCTTGTAGATATCCTTTACCACGACAAAAAATAATGTAATAACTTTGGAGAAACAAATTAACTCTACATTTAAACAAAGAATACCGTGAAGGATTTTGATTTGATTTTGTACTTGTTCAAGTTTTCGTACTGCTGTGAAAGAAAGTGGCATTTAAATGGAAAAACAATTATGTTTAAAACTAACAAAAATCTAGGGTATTCCTAAGTCTAACACTGAATGTTTTGTTTCAAGAGGGGGCATAGTTAGAATGTCCAATATATGTAAATTTTGGTAACGAAACCAGAATTTTTGCCATATGGCCCGAACAATAAAATACATAATTGAGATCCTAGGTAGATTAAGTTTGTGAAATCGAATTAAGTTTTAGTTCGTTTGAACGCAAATTATATTCTGAAATTAAATAGTATTATTTTATTTTATTTTACAAATATAATAGTGAGTGTGGGCGACAAGCTAAGCATTTAAACACTTCTCTATTCATCACCTGTAACTATATCTCGGCTTCAACTTTATTAACATTAAGGTCAAATGGAAAACTGATTTTCATTGTTACTGACCGCGGAATTAGTCCGAGGTTGAGTAACCATTGTAACCTTATCATCGTCCTGCAGATAAACTAACTTCTGTGGCGCTGCAGCCGTGCGAGGCCCAGTTTACTTTTGTGTTTGGAGACAATGGCCGTTTTGAAAAGGTTTGCCCTATAGCAAATTGTTCTATGTTATTATCATTTTCTTTCAAAACAAAATTTAGTTTTGTTTCTGTTTTTTTTTCATGGCCCTGAAGGGGATGTCCGTCGATATCCAAGTAATAGAAATGTATTTAACTTTATAAACGAATTGCCTTAGCTTACAAATCTAGAGAAAAGATTGTTATTGATTTGCTATTATATCTTCTTTTCTCCAGTTCAACTAATGGGAGTATATGCCCGAAACAACCCACTTAAACTTTCATATATTAATTTGTTTGGAACATAACTCATCAAAGGGACTCAGTGTTACATAGAATTATATAGGCCGCTTTCTATGATAGTACTCTATTTTAATAGTTGACACTAGACGTCATACCTACTTCGTGTCGTTCTCGACAACATTTCGGCAACTTTCGACGCCATTTTTTAAAACTATCTCTCATCCTGAAAACGTACTATCAAGTTTTGGAAATTCTAGGGAATTTTGAGTTTAAACTAGTAAATATTTGGTATGTGGCAGATTCATGAAATAATTTTGATTTGTTCAGTTTTAGAACAGAAAATTGTAATAAATATTTTATCGATTTTTTGATTGTGTTTCCGGTTCTTTTTTGCCACTGATGCCTAGTGTATATTGTTCTCTTTTTAAAAATTAAAACTTTCAAAATAATGCTGCCGATAAACAATTTAAATAATGTGACTGTTGAAGAGGACGACAGAAATTCACCTGGAAAACATCCAAAAAAGAGCGATGCGGAAAATAGTAACTGTTTTCAAATAGAAGATATTAGGTTTAAGGAATTATTTCGACCGACAAAAGACAAAAATCATAATCTTACTCTAATAGCTAATAGTCAAATTTGAAGACAATATATAAGGTTGATTTTAATTTTTCTTAGGTATTATTGATATCATTTGAAATATTTGGAGCAAAACTTCGCAAAATAACAAAAATACTTTTTAAAAAACATTATATACTAAAAATGTTTTATTAAAAAAAATTAAAACAATAAAAAAATTACATTATTTCAATATAGAGACAAAAAATTAAAAAACATAACTTACTAATAAACCCATAAAATACATACATATGGAAATAAGAAACAGGTATTTTAAAAATATATCCTATATATTCTTTGGTATAGTTGCATGGTAAAATGATTATAAAAGTATCAAAAGCTTCATTTTTTAATCCGCAATTAAAATATCGTCATATTCACGACATTAATTATTTCTTTATTTTCAACTTTTCTTTTGTGATCATACATAAATTGTCCCAAACCGAGGCGCATATTTTTTGATGGCGCAAACTGGAAACAAGATCCCTCGTCTTTTACATGCTGTAATGCAGTGAGTGTGCCATTCAATGTGGTTGTCATTTTTTTCCTCAATTTAGTTCTAATTAAATTTACCGAGGAAAATTTTCGTTCGCATTCTGTATTGGAATGAGGAATAAAAAGAGCCGATAAAACATAATCTGAAAATTCATAATAAATTTCCTCATTCAGTATGTTAACAAAGCTGAACAACACGTCACTTTTCCATATTAACTTCTAGTGATGTATTATGAATAAAGTTTGGTAAGCTACGCCATTGATTATTTATTGTCTGGTAAACATTTTCATCTTTTGTTAACAGTAACCTTTGCGGTATTTGCAGAATTGGGAGAAGGGATGGATGGTTATCTCTAAATTTACTGCATACGGCATTTTCGGGACAAAAATAAAATAGATGCATAATATAAAAATTCGTCATCAAAGTTGTATCTATTTTTTAATTTGTCAGCATGCTGTTGCAAGAAATTGCTGAACCCGATCATAAAAATCATTAAGTAATTCTTTATTTTCTTTAATTTCAGGCTTAGCAGTTTCTTGCATCACATTTATTCCCAAATACATATTACACTTGGGTAGGAAATAGGATTCATTAAGCGGGTTTATACAACTAACCGCGGTCCTATCAATATAGGCACGGGTCATGTAACATTTTAATAATTCTATATATACAACAGCTTAATTTTTGTATCAAGTTCTGTTATTACATCATTTTCAGTTTGAAAATACTTATAAAAATCCAAGAGTTTTGGCAAAGCTCATTTTAAAAATGAAAAGTATAATTTAATGAATGGATCGCTGAGATCGTGAAATATAAGAGTAGCTACACCCCACGTAAAACAAAGGATCCCGAATAGGCCCGAACGAATTTCGTTATTTACCCTTGTCTATCCGGTCTAGCGAAATGCTTCCAAGAGGTATCGTCGAGGGTCTCGTGGTCTAGTGGTTCCCACCGATCATGGAGATCGGTGGTGGTTCCATTCTAGGTTTTCGATATGGCGAGTCCCGTCGGTGGCAAGAGATGTTTTTAAGGTTTATGTTTGCTTCTTTTTGTAAATTTGGGTTAGTTTGGTTTGGTTGCGTTGCGCCCCGGAGGTGAAGTTAAGATTACTTCGAAATTCGTTCGGGCCGACTCGGGATCATTTGTTTTGCGTGAGGTTTAGCTGCTAGTGTGAAATGTTTGCTTACTAGCTATTGTTCGGTCTCCTAGCCTAGAATTTGTAAAATAAAATTTTAAATCATCTCACTGCTCAATTATTTTTTACGAACAACTTCATTTAAACTGAGCCACCTTGCTCCTGATGGGGGTAATAATAATAATCGGCAGTTGCACTTGCATTTTCCCCAGAAATATCAAAAACTTGCACTAACTGCCACAATTTACTTGTTATTGTTTATGATTCAACATCAAAAAACCTAACAACAATACAAATGCGAATTATCTGTTCTCCAGTATTTAGGCCTCCGAGCCAATAACGTTTTTTTTTATTATGGGAACAACTTTGGTTCTACTTAAAGTTATATCCTTAATAATATTTGAATCAGTAACACTTTTTTTTACATTTTGATCAGATGGTCGACCGTGGAAAATGCGAGATTATGTTCGGCAATGAACGCACTTATTTTTAACTCTGTGTTATGAGAATTGGATGTACTCGGTTGTGAAACAAAAAACGTATTAGGTTTTGATTGAGTATTGGTTGTTTGAGCTTTGGCCTTGGATGTATGACTTTTGCTGTTCTTATGAATTTTAAGTACTTGTATCTCAGCCTTTAAGGGTAAGTTGCAGATTTTACATGTTGCCTTTTTATTATCTTGATGTGGTGAACGCCAGGAAAACTGTGTTTGCCAATAATTTACTCGGTATCGTTGAACCCTTTTTATTTTTTTTCGCTTGAGCAGAACCTTTTTAGGCTTTTGGCACTTCAACTCTGAAACTCCCTGTATTGAAAATATTGAAAAATTATTATAAACCTTGTTATTATAAAATACTTTACAATAAATTTCCAAAATAGGAGAGTTAGGACAATTATTATTTTCTGATCTTTTTTTTAAGCCTTTTATATGTCTGTATTTTTGACAGGGTAAATCAGTGCTGCAACAGGTTTCCTTCGAATAAATTTGAATCCTTTCCTTTATGATACGATTTACCTATTTGCATCAAAAGAAAAGGCAACACCTAATAATTAATTTAGTAAGTGTAATTTCATTATTCATATGACATGGGTTGTTCATTATTTTAAAATGAAGCTGTTGTTCCAGTATAATTTCTTTGAGCAAAAGCGAAATGTTTTTCGTATGACATACCCTGGGAATTAAGTAAAACAAATGGGCTTTTGACTGACTTATTAAAAGTTATAAAATCCGCGTTCCCGTCATGGCTTCGATAGAGCAATTTTTCTGTGCAATTACTACATTTTATTTTTTGAAATATATTTTTTTTGCAATAGAACCTGCTATATATACCTAGATACATCTAGATACTTTGACTTTCTAAATTCTAGAATAACGGGAGGTATTTCGATATTGTCACTGACATCAAGTGAAAATACTCCTGCATATATTCCCAATCTTGGAGACTTTCTATCGTAAGAAAATTAAGTTGATAAAAAACCAGTACTTTCATCCTGTTCACAGTTGGAGCCTGGTGAATGAACAGACATAAAATTATTAATTATTAGCGCTTTGAAAGATGTTAAAAAGTGAGAAGCACTTGGATTAATTTCCCCCCACAATGATTTCTAATACCTCCAAAAAGTATTCAAGTAAATCCTGTTGGAATACCCTAATTAAGAAGAATATGTACTTTTGGATACGTCTCTAAAAATTTTTTTGAAAGATAATAAAGCCTTTCAAAGTTTTTATACAATTTCTTACTGAAGGCACTTTTTTTCTTTTTATGGCAGTAGTATTTCATAATTTTTGTAATACCAATACACCGGTACCAACATTCAATCTGGCTTGAAACTAAAGTTATTTCTCCTTCCAATGGTTTCCCAGGAGGCGCAGACCTGCGGCTGGAGTTATACTGTCGAAATGTTTGTCTTAGAACAAAGTCAGTTCTGCAGAATCTATTGCATCAGGATCCAAGTCAACTTGTGCCACTAAAAAAATACATATGAATATGTATTAATATAAAATAAACAATGTACTCACTCCACATCAGTATTTTTTTCATCAGAGACCCTACTTTGTGGCTCAGTACCTGAGTGCAACATCTCACTTTCATCTTATTAATTTTTCAGGTATAACGTGTTCATCTTTTAATTTTGGACAAAGTTTTTCTTTTGGATTTTTAGAATCAATTAGGTAGAATTGTTCAAAATGTTTCCGCTTTGCAACGAACTTTTTATGGTTCATTTCAAAGTGAAGATTTTTGTCAATAAGTTATTTCTGAAACCCTTGAGTGTCATGTAATATAATGGAATGACTTCTTGATTGTTAGCTGTAAATCCAAAATTTCTATTTTCCTCATATATTTCAAGAAACATTTTCTTTATTTCTTCATGCAACATATTAAGAGCTGCTTGATTACTGTTAATTGTACTTCTAAAGGTGGCTGATGATTCCTTCTAAATAATGGACTGTATATTTTACTTTTAATACATTTATGATTATTATTAACGTCGAACAACAATTATTTAAACAGCAGCAATACAATGCTGTTTTACAACGACCTCGCACCTCTCGCCCTCTCTCGACCAGACGGCCAGTCTCTCTCGGTCGTGCCGTTTCGATTTGCAGACGTTAGGCGATTTCAATTTACGCGAAAAACAGTTCCAACATTCCGCCCACTTTGAAAATTATCAGTTTTCAATAAGAGAACAACACGAAAAACTTAAATCTAAATTACATGGCCAGTGGGCTCTCATTTACATGTTTGCTTACATCTAAAATACTTAAACCTACAAACACAGAAACCTTTGGTTACGCACACTCCTTTTCGGTTACACTGGTAATGGGCATATTTTTGTTACACCTCGTTTAATAACTCCACTTTGAGTCTTCATCTCAACAACTCGTACAACACCATCATTTCCAGGAAAAATTTTGGTAATTCTTCCCATTTTCCATAGATATGGAGCTTCATTATCGTCAATGAGGAGAACTAAGGTTCCAGCTTGCAAGTTGTCCTCAACTTTTTGCCATTTTAATCGACGTTGAAGTTCATGAAGATATTCTCTTCTCCATCTAGACCAAAAGCTTTGCACCATGGCTTGCAACTGCTGGTACTTATTAAGCCTATTTGGTGGAACATTTTCGAAATTACCACTAACTGGCAATGTGGTCAAATTTCTGCCGATCAGGAAATGTCCAGGAGTTAGGGGATTAAGATCGAGAGGGTCATTGGATAAAGGGGATATAGGACGTGAATTTAAAATACTCTCGATCTCTACCAACAATGTCGAAAAATGCTTATAAGTCAAAGAATAAAAATGGCCTTGAACTACCCTAACTAAGTGATATTTTGCCCTTTTTATCGCAGCCTCCCATAATCCCCCAAAACTTGGTGACCTTGGTGGGATAAAATGCCATTGTATGTGCTCTTTAATAAGAAAATGTTCAATTCGATCTGAATTAGCTTTCAAAAAATCATACAATGACTGAAGCTCCGTGTTTGCTCCAACAAAATTCTTTGCATTATCGGAATAAACGTGAGAAGGCTTGCCTCTCCTGCCAATAAATCTCCGAAGAGTATCAAAATCTGTCACTGCCTCCAAATGACAAGCTTTGGTAGACAAGCACACAAAAAGACACAGATATACCTTAATAAGTTTGGCCCCTCTTGTCACATGTCTATCCTTTAAAAGAAAAGGTCCAGCATAATCAATTCCAACATTCTCAAATGGAAAACTCGGTTGGACTCTTTTTGGAGGTAATTCACCCATCAAGTAATCTACACTTTTAGGTTTCATGCGGAAACATTTAATTTGATTATTTTTTTTGCAACAATTTTTCGCTGAAGTAATCCAAAATATTTCTCTTAAAGAAAACATTAATTGTTGAGTCCCGCAATGTAATAATTTTGTATGTTCATTTTTTATTATTAATTCAGTTAATTTGAGTCCTTTCGGTAATAAAATCTGATGTTTTCTATCAAAATCTAAGTCCGAATTTTCTAATCGTCCACCCACTCTTATCAAAGCTTGGTGCATAAACGGATGTAAATTTAAAATTTTTGAATTATTTGGCAAGTGTTTATTTTCAGACAAAAGTTTGTAATCTGTTTCAAAACATTGCATTTGCACCATTTTTATTAAAAATAAAAGTGAATTTTCAAACTCTTGTGATTTCAAATTTTTTGAAAATTGCAGTTTATTTGGTTCAAGTGAATTTTTATTTTTCCTATAATTTAATAACCATTTAATGGATCTTAAAACCCAAGCAAAAATTTTAATCAACTTATTTAAATCTGAATATTTTTCTATCAGTGGCAAAAATTCTAAAAACTGAATGTTTATAACAAAACAAGTAGAAGCAGCTGTTTTTGTTTCTGGGATATCCATATCTGTAAATTTTAGGCCAAATTAATTTGGCTCCATGGCCATTCGCTCTCAGGTAACTTTAGCCAATCTGGCCCTTGAAACCACAAACTACTCTCCATCAAATTTTGTGCCGAGCAGCCTCTAGATGCCAAGTCTGCAGGGTTCATGTCAGTGTTTATGTGATACCAGTCACATTTATTGGTTAGACCTAATTTCACTCACCCTGTTCGCGACAAAAGTTTTAAATGTTGAAATATCCCCTCTCAGCCAAGCCAGCGTTACTGAAGAGTCAGTCCAAAAAAATGTTTTATTAAAAGTCATTTGAAGAGCCTCTGTCACCTTTTTTGTCAAATTGGCCAACAGAACACACGCAGACAACTCCAGCCGAGGCAAGCTTACCGTATTTATCGGAGCTACTCTGGTTTTAGAACAACGCAACTTGACTGAAATTATATTTTTATTGGTATTAATACATCTAATATAAATGCAAGCCCCGAATGCTTTCATGCTGGAATCCGCGAATCCATGAAGTTCGATATAAACATAGTCAGAAATGCAAACGTGTCGCGAAACCTTTAAGTTATTCACATATTTTAAGTCATCTTGAAGTTCTAACCATTTTTTTAAAATGTATTCCGGCACATTTTCATCCCATGAAATTCGTAAACGCCAAAGTTCTTGCATAATTAATTTTGCTGTGATAATAATAGGACCCAATAATCTTAAGGGGTCATAAATTTGACAAATCAAACTCAAAATTTTGCGTTTTGAAATCTCCTTTATATTATTGTCAAGGTCACTAATTGAATATTGTAGTGTGTCATTAGCCGCGTTCCAAAAAACACCTAAAGTTTTGTTACTCTCGTGTTCCCCAATATGTAAAACGCTAGCCGGAGTTTCATCATTTAATTCAAATTTTCGTAAAAGTGAACTTTCGTTACATAGCCATTTGCGCAACTCGAATCCAGCAGATAATAAAATTTCATAAATTTGGTTTTGAATTTCTACAAGCTTTCCTGCACTGTTATGGCCTGTAATTAAATCGTCGACGTAAAAATTTGATGAAATGATATTGCACGCGTCCGGGTATTCGGTCTGAAAGTCACTGGCTAATTGTAAAATACAGCGCACCGCTAAGTACGGAGCTGACGCGCATCCATACGTCACTGTATTTAACTCAAAAAGTTTTAACGGTTCGTCAGGTTTCGATCGCCAAAATATTTTTTGAAAAGTTCTTTGATTTTCTTTTATCCATATCTGACGATACATTTTGGAAATATCAGCGCATAGAACATATTTAAATTGCCTAAAATTGACTAAAACAGAAAAAATCTCATTTTGTAATGACGGTCCCGTAAATTGAACTTGATTTAATGAAGGTCCCGTCCCCTTGTCCGTTTTTGCCGAGGCATCAAAGACGACTCTACATTTCGTAGTGATGCTAGTAGTTTTCACTACTGCATGGTGAGGCAAAAAATAGCCAGTATTTAAATTTTGCTCATTTTGTGGGATTTCCGACATATGGCCTAGTGATTCGTACTCTTGCATAAAGTCTACATAGTCCCGGCGCAAACCGTCATTTTTTGCAATTTATTTTCTAGCGAGTAAAACCTTTTCACTGCCATATCATGAGAACTTCCTAATTTTGACAATGATTCCTTAAAAGGAATTGTTACCTTAAATCGACCATCTACCTCCCGTTGAGTTGTGGCCTCAAAATTTAATTCACAATATTTTTCCGCATCCGATAATACCTTATTTTTTGCTGAAATTTCCTCAATTCCCAAAACTTCGCGATTTGATTTTCAATTCTTGTATTAGTAGAAAGACAATTTACTGAGTTACAAGCAGTTTCTTGACTCGAAACTAAATAATTTCCAGCTATGACCCACCCAAGCTTAGTTTTCTGTAAAATTGGCATGTCATTTCCCAAGCCCAATTTATGTTGTCCCGCTGTCATTATAGACCAAAAAATGTGTGATCCTAGCAGCACATCTATCTCCATTGAAACATTAAAAGTCGGGTCAGCTGATTGATAAGATTCCGGAATGTAAAGTGAATCCTTCGGAAAAGAAATTCGCGGTAAATTGTCAGTAATTTTTGGAATAACTAAGCAGTTTATGTCTGCACTAAAAAAGTCATAAGTCGATTGAATCACTATATTGGTTTGTTTTGTGAGATTTATTACATTTTTACCAATACCATTTACAGTATGATCAGTTTTATGCATTTTAATTCCCCATTTTTTACAGAAATCCTCGCGAATAAAATTGCTGGTTGAACCAGAATCTAATAATGCCCTTGCAGGTATTAATTTCCCATTTATCACAATATTTATTATCGCTGTTGAAAGCAACGTTTGACTCTGATTCTTGTCGTTTACTCCCCGACTATTATTGCTATGCATCGATTGAACAGCTGTAGTTGTCGCAACGCCGCCGCGCCGGTGCCAGAGCCTTGATCGTCCTTGGTTTTATTCTCCCTACAGACCTCTGCCGCCGGAATTGACGAGGAGTCATTCGCTGTCCTTGTCTGAGTCTCAGCTAGAAGAGCGCCGCCCACTGTCGATTGACCACCGTCGCTTGAAACGATTCCTACGTTGGCATCTGCTGTCTGTTGACTATGATTATATTCAAGATGCAATAACAAATTATGCGGTTTTAAACATTTGGCGCATTTTGGTGCTTTACAGGAAAAGGAAAGGTGTTGTTTTGAAAAGCAATTTAGGCATAATTTTTTCTCTTTTATTTTTGAAATTCTTTGTGAATTTGTTAATATTAAAAAACTATTACAGTTTTGTATACCGTGCTCTCCTAAACAGTATTCACACTTTGTTTCCCTGGCTACTAACGAATATCCTTTTTGTTTATTATATATTGAACCATTAAATTTTTTACTCTCTTGCGAATCAGTCTGCTTATGCAGCTCGATTCTTTCTAGCATAGTACATTTTTGATTTAGAAATTTTGTAAAATCTTTCATAGATGGTAATTCTTGTGCATAAGGAAAAACTTCCCAATCCCTACGGGTTCTAGAAACTAACCTTTTTGTAATTATATACAAAACTAACCTATCCCATGTATCTATATTTTCCCCCAGTGACTCTAAAGATTTTAAATTAGTTTTAATTGTGTCAAAAAATACACGTAATTCTTTACATGATTCTTAAGTTAATGGTGGGTACTCAACGATGGATTTTATATGGTTATGTATACTCAGAGGCGTATTTTCATATCCTTCTACTAAGGTATCCCAAGCAAGTGTATAATTAGAAGGGGTAATTTCAAATAGTGTCTGATGCTCCACCTCATGGGAGGATTCGTTCGGCTCAGCTTTAACTAACTCGTTATGAATTTGATCATATTCATCTGAAAGCGGTTCAAACCTATCAAGTCTGTACTGAATCTGAATAATGTCATTTTCAGTCAGATTCTGCTGATCAAGAGCAGCTAAATAATCTTTAAATAAAGTGGCTTTTCGCTTTAAGCCTCCACGCAATTGTCTAAGTACTGCAGCGTCAGCCATTTTTACTTAATATTTTGTTGTCTTTAAATTAATTAGAAAACTGTATTAAAGAGCACACAATTATGACAAATTGTCACCACATTAAATACAAAAAAATTGTCTTTACACAAAAATAATAAATTTTGCCAAATCTTATTTATTAGGGGCAGATTTTGCAAATGTGGACAGATAGCTTATAAAAATATCTTATTTAAATAATGTCAAATACCTTATTATTTATTAAGCAGATATTTGCGTACGGCAGATACTCTCAAAACTACCTTATTGAACTGAAGCAAACATTTTATGTACCACAGATTTTGCACATAAAGTAAAACAAGCAATCATATTAATCGGAGTAGATATTTCGATTGACAACATTAAAAATAACACTCAACAAAACTGGCAGCGATCTCAAGTTATTTAAAAAACAAAATATTGGAAAGGATTAGGTACTCACGGACTCCTGTTACTTGTTACTTGCCGCCATATCTGCCATCTTTTCGTTGCTGTCTATGTTGTTGATTTTCAATCTTCTTTCAGCCAAAATGTCAACTATCCGACTCGATGGATCATGTTAATTGTACTTCTAAAGGTGGCTGATGATTCCTTCTAAATAATGGACTGTATATTTTACTTTTAATACATTTATTATTATTATAAACGTCGAACAACAATTATTTAAACAGCAGCAATACAATGCTGTTTTACAACGACCTCGCACCTCTCGCCCTCTCTCGACCAGACGGCCAGTCTCTCTCGGTCGTGCCGTTTCGATTTGCAGACGTTAGGCGATTTCAATTTACGCGAAAAATAGTTCCAACAATTACCGCTCCCCTGGTCACAAACGGTGGCTACAATTTTCAACTAAATTTGTTCACATTCATTTATAATTTCAATATTAAGTTGCTTTTTTGCATTGTTTCTTGTTGGGCCTGCATTAAAACTATAGCATATAGATTACTTCCATTGTTTAAAAATACCATTTAACATGAAGACATTTGCATACTGCGATTCAGGTTTGGGGCCTTTGTTACCTATATCATGCAATCCTTTATTTTGATCGTCCTTCCAATTGAATAGCAACAAACTTGCTTATCCCGCATGGGAAAGATAACTGTTTTGTTAACTCAGTCAAGATTTTTTTGGAAGGTACGGTGAAAATTTTTGATAATAACGAACTTGGTACAATATAAAATTATATGTCAATGAGTTCACATGCTTCATTAACTTCTCAAACGTTGGTGAATTTGCTACATTTTCGGTAGCTCGAATGCTGGTATGATTTTATTTTAGTGCTTAATTGGGCAAGCCTATTACTTTTTTCAACAAGTTTTTTGTAAAAATGTTTTGCTTTTGGAGTTAAAAGTTTCCGCATGGTCACGTTAACATCACAATACGGAGTTTAAGTAATACGAATACCCACTTTTTAAGGTCCTAAAGATTAGGCAACTACATAATATATCCTTTCAAGTATCACGCATGTACAGGGTGGCTCGAATTTGTGTCTATGTATAGCAATATGCCGTTTAGAAAGTTTTAAAATTCCGAGTATTTCCGGAGATATCCGGAAAAAACCGAAATGTTGAAAATCCGTTTTATTTTTTTCCTTGGCTTATTTAAAAACGGATTTCAAATTGAATTGCACTTTTGCATTGCCACTTTTTCCGCTCTATCTAATAATGGTATCCAGTGTGAAATCCGACGTTTCGTCTTTAAGAGATCATCACCAACTTTCTTTTTTTAAATACGAACTTTAATTTTTTTATCGTTTTTCAGATGGTATTGGCGTTATTAATATGACTATGTGTTTTTATTTTTTTAATTTTTATTATTTTTTTTAATTATATATTTTGCTTTGGCGTAATTTTAATTAATTTGAGGTAGGTACTCTTGAAATTTGTATATTCTAGAAAAATATTTTATTTTGTTTTTTGTATTTAGTGGAAAATTGAAGAGTGTTAAAAATTAGTAAAATTATTTCTTACGAGAATATGGCCATGAACTATTACTCAAACAAGTTGCTTACTGCAAAGATAAAATATTCCCTACTTTTAACCAATTAAAAATTTAATTTAATAGAGAACATCAACAATTTATAATCATACTACGTGATACTATAGGAACTTGGAACGTGGAAAAACACCTATTGAAAATTTGCTTATAAATAAAATGCACTAAGCAACTTCTTTGAGTAATAGTTCATGGCCATAGTCTCGTAAAAAATAATTTTACTATTTTTAATTTTTAATACGGGCTCCAATTCTCCACTTAATGCAAAAAACAAATAAAATATTTTTATAGAATATGAATAGTTCAAAAGTACCTACCTTAAATTATTTCAAATCACGCCAAAGCAAAATACATAAAATAAAAATAATAAAAAAATTATAAAAATAAAAAATAATAT
Organism: Pissodes strobi; assembly: GCA_016904865.1. Lineage (NCBI taxonomy): Eukaryota > Metazoa > Arthropoda > Insecta > Coleoptera > Curculionidae > Pissodes > Pissodes strobi. Next base: position 14,205 of record JAEQML010052709.1, read on the forward strand.
ACACATACTCATATTAATAACGCCAACACCATTTCAAAAGTGATAAAAAAATTAAAGTTCGTATTTAAAAAAAGAAAGTTGATGATGATCCCTTGAAGACGAAACATCGGATTTCAAACTGGATATCATCATTGGATAGAGCGGAAAAAGTGGCAATGCATAAGTGCAATTAGAATTGAAATCCGTTTTTAAATAAGCCCAGGAAACAAATAAAACGATTTTTAAAAATTTCGGTTTTTTCCGGATATCTCCGTAAATACTCGGAATTTTTAAGCTTCCTAAACGGCATATTGTTAGACACTTAAATGCGCAAAAAAATCTAATATTGATAGGTCAGGCGACCTAGGTGCCAATTGCACGATCGGGAAAATTATGGTCTAAATAACGCCTCACGATTTGTGAATTATGAGACGGAGCACCGTCTTGCTGGAAAAAAATGTCATTACGATGTGCTAAAGGCACATCTTCTAACAAATCCGGCAAATCTCCATATATCGATCTGCAGTGAGAGTGTTTTCAAAAATGTGGTATCTAATTTGCCTTCCGAGGATGAAACAGGCGACACTAAAACCAAATCTTCCTTGTCGCTCTCGTGGAATTATTACATGTTGGTTTTCATTTGACCAATACCTAGTATTATGCCTATTAAATAGTCCAGCGCTACTTATAAATGATTCATCTGACCAAATAACCCTCGTTGAAAAAGCGGGATCTAAATTGACTTTTTGTAGATACCACTGGCAGAATTGAGTGCGTCGTTCGGCATCTCCAGCATGTAAGTTTTGCACAACTCTGAACTTATAAGGTTTATATTTATATTTATTTAAAATTGTTTGGACTCGAGACTTGACCATACCTACGTTAGTTCCAATTTGTCTGCAAGAAGTTCAAGGAGTTGCATTTGAACTAGCTAAGACATTTATTTCATCAACTTCCCGATTGTCCTTATTATATTGTTTCGGTCTGGGTTTTTTGAAAGAGTAACTTTGGCTAAATTAAATTTAAGTCTAGAGAATATGACTTTATTAGGCTGCCTCCTTTCTGGATATCTACGGTACAAATTAATAGAATAAGAAAACTAGTGATTAGGCTGCCAAAAATATATCAAAATAATACCTGTTTAAGTATAATTCAGATGCAGCATCTACACTCTCACGAGATTCTATAAAACAGGCAAGTAAATCATAATATTCAAAATTTTCAAACACTTGATTTTCTGCCATTTTAATAATTATTAGTATATTTACAACAATTATTATCGATTTGTATAGACATACCCTACACAACAATGTCTTGTTTGACAACCGTTTCATTACCTACTGTTTTTGAAACGCAGCCTACTAATTTATTTTTGATAATTTGGTTAAATTAAATTTTAAGCTTACATTTTAAAAATACATACGGACTATTATATATTTTTGAAAAGCCCAGAAAAAAGTCAGTTAAAATTTGAAAAAATATACAGGGTATTCGATTTGAAAAAATAAAAGTTTAATTCATTTCTCAAAAACGGTCATAGCTAGAAAAATTTCACGTACGCCACTGGATTCTACGCAAAAAAACTCTATGGGAGTCCGTTTTCACCTTTCCGATATTATACAAGGTAACAGAGATACGAGGGGTACCCGAAAATTACAAAATTTTAAATTTCACCCTGTATCTCAAAAACCAAGGGGACTATGAAACTTTCGTTTACGGCATCTTTCGTTTCACGAAAAAGTAGCACTATTGCGAAAACCGCATCCTCCTATCTTCATTAATAACCGAGATACCCGGCAATTGCAACGAAATCTGGACACCCTGTACAGGGCGGCCCGTTTAAGAGGGGCATATACCTTATCTCGAAAACTACGGGAGTTGTAAAAAAAATTAAATACAAAAGTTATTCCTAGTAAAATGATCTTTTTTTTTGTATTGCTTTTGCAGGATGGTCAAAGAAAGTTACACTTTTTTAAATGAAACACCCTATATTTTATTACATTTTTGGATTCTACTTAAAATTATAAGCGTATTTGATGTATGATGTACCTCTAGAGTTAGTAGTTTCACAGATATAAACAGTTGAAAATCGGTACTTCGACTACTTTTCACATTGGTAGCAAGAAGACCATTAGAGATGGAGTAAAATTAATTTCACATTCCTACCTAAATTTTTCAGGCGCTATCTGACGGTACTAATTGGCAGCTGGTACCATGAGTACCAAATCTGGTACCTCGGTAGGTACCACCAGTTAGCACCATCAGATAGCACTTGGAAAGTTAAGAAAGGAATGTGGAATTCATTTTACGCCATCTTTAATGGTCTTCCTGCTACCAAGGTGAAAAGTAGCCGAAGTACCGATTTTCAACTGTTTATATCTGTGAAACTCCTAACTCTAGAGGAATAACATCATACATCAAATATGCTTAGAATTTTAAGCAGAATCCAAAAATGTAATGAAATGTAGGGTGTTTCATTTAAAAAAGTGTAACTTTCTTTGACCATCCTTTATATAAAAAAGTAACGATTAAAACAATACAAAAAAAAATAAAGATCATTTTACTAGGAATAACTTTTGTATTTAAATTTGTTTGCCAACCCCCGTAGTTTTCGAGATAAGGTATAGGCCCCTCTTAAACGGGTCACCCTGGACATAGGTATTCACTTTATCTCTGTAGATAATATATAGATGCAGAATACCTTTCTTTTAACACTGTTTTTTGTGGAATATTATTACGGTATATGGCTTACATTTTTTAATTCTCAGAGGTGTGGTTGGAACCTGGTCATCACTTCTACCACATGTACTGATAATATGATTAGAAACTGTCACATTACAGTCTACTTGTGAAACATCTATAAATAATAATATATTTTTTATTAGATTGTACTTCTGATTAGTTTTTGAAATATTTCAAAAGGCATTACTTCAAAGCCAAGATACAATAAATACTATGAAAAAAGGAGACTTATTTCAGAAGGTAATACCTCGAGACACACTTGTGCAAAATGGGTTGAGGCTTGTGTTCTACAACTATACTAAAAAAAATAAAAGCATTTCAGGAACATTATTTATAATAGGAAGTTACACTTAGGTACATAGAAAATGGGAAGAATGTGAAAAAATTACAAGCAACTTACAAAAAAAGAAGGTGAAACTCCTAGTTTCCAAAATCACAAAACATCACGATATTATACCGATTATTTAACTAACAAAAAATTCTAAGCATACAAAAGAAAATATCTTACTCTGAAGAGTCAGAATCTTTTTTTAGAAGAAATTTTCCCCAAAATGTCAATAAATGTTTCTTTCTGTTCGGCGGACTTACTGAGATGCGATTTTAAAAATTCAAACTTAGATACACGCTGTTTTCTATCCTCCCTCATTTCATTTTTCCCCTAATTCTTTTAGGTGACATCATTTCTGTCTGTTGCTGGTGGCTTATTCGAGGCTTCGTGTTCCATTGAATCTTTAAGATATTGGTGGTTAGTTTTATGTTTAGAGCCTTTAAAAGAGTAAACTGATTTTATATAACTTTCTTTAGGCAAATCAAATGAAAATTTATATTAAAACCTAAGCGTCCTACATATAACATAAAAATGTTACCAAATATCAAATGAATCTCCTCATAAAACGGAATAATCCTGCTCCATCGCCTATTTCTGGTGTTTAATAAAAGTCTGATCAGCGTTCAGTTCCATTCGTCCCTTGAGGAAAATTCCTTACTCGCAAAGTGTTGACAATTTTATGCCAAAGTTTAGATTTTATAGTCTTTTTATATTCAAACTCCCGTAGCAGTTCATATCTACAAGTGAGTTGTAGCCTTATTGCGCCTACATATTAGTAAGCTGGTTTAATTCTTGTCCATATTTCCCTTAATTGTGAACCTTCATTTGCTGTACCATCAGTAATGATACATTCTTTACTTTGAGATCCAGGAATTTCATTAGTGAAGATATTCAGAAAATTATTCGCAGCAACAGGATCGACATTTCAAAATAAAATAACTTCTCACAATATTAGCAACATTAACGTACAACGTCAATGGTTTATTAACATCTAAATAGGATAACAAAAGTCAAATAATAAAATTGATTTAGCCCATTACGGAACCACTAACTGTTGGGCTGACTAGCGATATCGTATAGAGGCTTGTGTGAAGTATCTGTGAATTTTTTCAGCAGGTTACAGATGACTAAGGATTTTTTGCAGTGCATGATCTGAATTTTATTAGGTTAATTTAATCAGTTGCAAGAGCAGACAATAAATATTACTGAGAATATATGTGCTGTAACTACTATCTACATCTAGTTCTATATAATATACCAGTCACAACAACAATATTCAATATTATGTACGCAGGACAAACAGTTGGCGTAGTTTCTTGACAAAATGGTGACTGCATAAATACTATCTACAATATATTCTCGCAACGCAACATCGCGGTAGGGGAGATAATTCGATTCGCTTAACTAAAACTAATATCGGAACATCTGTAACTAATCTACAGTAAAAAAGAAATGTTACAGTCAAAAAAAATTTTTTTTAGAAAGCGAAAACATTAAGTATGTAAAAGGTAACTTTAAGTTTCTAAGTCATAAGCATTGGTAAAATTTTAGACATAAAAATAAAAGTTTGTTTGACAAGGGCTGTTTTTGCAATAAAAAACCGCCGAGTTGTTTGATTGATGTTAGAGCCAGTTCCTTTGAAAGTTTAGGCTTGTTTCTCACCATCGATTTCCTCTATAAACCAGAATACAAATCTCTTGCGAATATAAATCCATGGTCTCTCTAGCAAATAAGGGGTATAGTTTAAGTGGAGAGTTAGGTACTCCAAAAAAATAAAGTGCAACTGCTTTCCAGGTTTTATTGATTAACATTGACCAATTTAAAAGACGATGGCTTGAAGCTACAAATTTTAATAATATCGTCCCATTTTCCAGGAATTTCAACTGTAGACTTTTCCTTTATTTTGCTAATAATAAAACATTTGGAAAAAATGACTAACCTTTTACAGAAAATATATGTATGATAGTTCTAAAAATTTTTAGTACAAGAACAATGAAGTATCATTGTGTAGTTTTTATTCTGCTCTGCACATTTATCTCTGAAGAGATTTAAAGTTTCAGTATCATTTTCTAGATTTCGTAAGTATTGAAGCAGGTAAGCAGTAACATCGCTTTGGCCTTTTTCCCGTTGCTTTCGTCATATACGTATATAACGCCAAATCATCGGGTGAGTCCTGTACACTTAATACAAAATACCAGAACTGCCTGGAATAAAAACGGTATTGATTCTTATATAGGGCAACGGCAAGTTTTGCATATAATCAAAGTTCTTGATGATAGCCTTGTTTTATCTTATACATCTTGTTTCCACTTTCCTTTGAAAGCATAAAACGCTTCATTCAGCTTGAAGAAGACGATTATTTCGGTATCTTAATCTTGATTGGTTTCTAACTTTTGTCGGATGGTGTCACGAAACCTGCAGGTATCAGTCCTCAGAATAAACCCATTGCCATTGGACCTGTTCAAAAAGCTCCTAATTATTTTATCATTTTTTGCTTCAGGTGGTTACCAAACATACTTAGGAGACACTTTTCATTTTGTAACTGAAATATTTGTGATCAGATTGGATTTTGTTTCCAACTGCTCGATAACAAATTATTATGGTAAAAGAAAAATGCATGGAGAAAAGATGCAGTAATTGGAGCAATCTATTGCACCTATGTGCCAATTTTTACCCCATCCGAACAAGAACACCACTACCTAAACCGGAAAGGACATCATTCAGAAAAATGACTACATAGCTTGTTAAACATATAAATTTTTTCCAATAACATTGTCACACAATTGAAATTTGCACATATATACTGGCATGTTTACATTTTACATATTTTGTGCAAATTTCAATTGTGTGACTATAATGGTCAAATATTAAATGGAAGTACCCAGTGGGATGGTACACAACATGATATTTTCATATTCCCAAACACTGCCGTTTCTACAGAAATGGAAAGAAGGTATAATGCAGGTAAGATTTATTATGCCAAAACAAACGTGTCGGTATAGGGTGTATGGTTATTCATTATCAATGGCCCCCTATTTTCTTTCCTATTTTAATATTTACAAATAAAATATGTAAAAGTAGGAAATAACCAAAATTTCTTGTTATTTTATATTTTCCTATTTAACATGGCTAGGGTACTACACCAAATATAGTTTGCATATCCTGCAGAAATTAAAAATCGAACTTTATATATAGTGTAGTCTGCTACAAACATAGAACTTTAGTGTAACTCTTACCCTTTTAGAGCACAAAAAATAAAACAAGACAATTTTCTGTTTTTATCTAGGTACCTACAACTTTTATATTTTAAGAACATTTTTGAAAATGATAAAATGAAAAGAATATTTTTATTCAACAACCCTGTACTTACATGAAGGTATTAACTTTTCCTTTTTCACTAACCATTTTGCTTTGTACTTATTACATAAGCACTTTTACTCTTGTTGGTTTAATTATTACAATTTTACGTGTAGGGTCACAAGCTAAACAGCTTCGGCTTGATAAGTATTAAGTTTAAAGAAAATGTGTTTTTTTTTTTTGGTGACCAGACCAAATGGATATTGTGGGATTCTAACGAGAAACTAAAGGTAAATAACATATGCATACTTTTCCAGAAACCATAGTGAATTCGTTTGATTTATTTTCATAATAGCACAACTTTGTGTATGTTGCAAGAATATTGATTGAAATTTTAGATTTGGAAATATAATGTTCATTCAAGTCCTAGTAGGTACTTGAATAATATAACGTAAGTATATATTAAAAAACTGTTTCAATGAAAAAAATTTTTTATTGAAATTATTATAAAAATGTGGTACACACGTGTTATGACATAGTTTATGTAGTCAATTAAATAATAATTTTTAACTTTCAGTGCAAGTTTTTTAATAGGTACTTACTTTATATTGGTCAGGTATTCAGCCTTCAATGAACATAACATTATTAATTCTATAATTTCAATAAACAATCTTGCGACAGGCACACAGTGTGTGTGGAAAAAAAACGAATTCACTAGAGTATCTGGAAAAGTATATATACGTTATTGAGTTTCTATAATTAATATACAATGCGAGTTGATTGCAAAATACCAAGGCTATTCAATAATCTCATTATATATATTTTTAAATAGACAATGGTTTCATATCTGAACCTGACTTAATTCTAAACCACTTTTCTTAATACCATTTTGCGGAATTCTTAAAATTAAGGGTACTTTATACTCTTGAGTCATTTTCTTGACTTAACAATTCTAATTACAGAAAATATGCACAAAATTTTATCAAGAATATATTTTTTAAGAAATCAGAAATAAAAAAATCCCATTTGTTGCACACGTCTTTGGCCTCACTATATATTTACTTAATTTCAGTCCTTTACAAAAATTAAAAATAAATGCATATTATATTTTCAATATCTTGTTGTTACTATGATGGTAGATAGAGTGCTTCCGAAGTATCCTTGAATTTTAAAAAATGTAATTAGTTTAACCTAATTGTAGTAATATGCTGGAATATTTGAAAAAACATCGTGTTTAAATTTATAGCTAGTGATAAGTTCTGCATGATAACCCACTTTACCCACTATCTATATAAGGATGAGAAAAACAAAAATTATAAAATAATTGAACAACTTTTCTGTAGTGTGTTACTAATATCAGCTAAGTTACTATTGATATATCCTAAATTTTGATCTATATTTTTAAGTATATTCATTTTTTAAATTAAACCACTCATATCACTTAAACGTCGCCTTCTTTTTGATTAAACAGAAGTGTTTTTGTTTGTCTCGGTAGTTTTTTTTGTAACAATAGCTGTAGTCTTCAATACTCGTATATGGGGTATTTTCTACATTGTCGCTATTTAGTTCCATGATATAATTTTCTGTGCATATTTCTTAAAGCGTTTCTACACATGTTACTGTACCTGGGCCCAGAAATTATTTACTATTTTCTATTCTTTTATTTGATTGTGTGTCTGCTAGTAGTAAGGTGTTTTATTTTTATTGACAATTTGGGTTAGATATTTTATGCAAAGTTCGATTCAAATCGGTAGCCTTTGCTTTCGTCTTTTGTAATCTCTCAACCTCTAAAGCAAGATAACACATTATATTACTAAACATAAATCTATTTTATCATCTTACTTACTCTTTTGTACTCGATAGTTTATAGAATGAAACCGTATAGTCAATAGCGCCCACAGATTTTGACAATATTTTACAATTGAGGCCCAAAAATTTATTTGTTATAATCTCTGGATACCTTTTAGCAATGCTCATGATTATTTCTTGGTGTTCTGAATTTAATCTTATATTTGTAATTTTATTTCTATGGCAAGTTAAAAGACAGTATGCCCTTTGAAAACAGGATATAAGTAACAATAGAAAACGAATCTGGTTGACTTTTAAATATAGTTTGGCTACGCCAAGGTAGTAATGTATCTAAAATTTAGTTAAATACATTCTAAATTCCCTAATTGTTTTAAGACTATATCGCATCTGACGAAAGTTGTTGAACACATTTTCCACCACTGAACGGAATAAATTTTTTGAGAAAGGTCGCTAGCTACAACGCTGTTAATCGATCGCGCGTGGTTTTGTTTTGCAGTCGCCATTGCGTCATGAATCGTGGTGTTTGCCATCTTTAAAGGGAGTTTAGAGTTTACATTAGGTGCAATGCAAAAAAGCAAGCAAATTATAGCACGAACAAATAATTTTATTGCGTTGCTGTTTAACGAAGGCGCAATTATTTATGCAAGCATATGTCAATTGCTGCAGTTGTGCGAATGCCGCAGAATAACATTAATCAGCTGATTTGTATTTACATTTCCAAAAAAGATCAATTTTAAATTATTAATTTACCCCCAAAAACCAAAAATACACAAGAGATAAAAAAATGCATAATATCGAATTTTTAAGATGACACAATGACAGATGACGCGCCAGGTATTTTTTTATTTATTTTTATGTTGGGAATTGTCATTTTAACCAAAAATGGCATGCAACGCGCAATAAAATTAGCGCGTATTCTAATTTGACGCCATGCAAAGAAATTTGCATCACCTGTTTGCAAAGTTGAAAGCGCGCATGCTTACGGGCAAATTTTGATTACATAGCATGTGCAATTTTGTAGTGTAAACTGGCTTTTACGGTAATATTTCTTAAGGCGGATTGTTGTGATGTGGGGGTGCTTTCGACTTTGTCACTTTTTCTTTACTGGACGTGTGTGTTGCTCCTGTTGGTACACCTTTGTACTATTGGTAGCTTCCGCTGCAAATGGCCTGAGTTTGGTTGATGTAAAGTGCAACTAGTTTTGATAATGTTTCTAGGTTTGGTATAAGTGATGTTAGTAGTGACTTTTGAAGACTTATTGTCGATGTGTAGAATGGTAATTTTTCAATGGCTGGAAAATGACTTCTGACTTCTTGTGTGCAGGTGCAATTCTTTTCCATAGGTTTATTCCCCTAATTAGTTGTTTCGCTCTCTTACTGATTCATGATGTTTTTTATCTGTTATAAAAATCAGCTGCACCGGATATTTTTCTTTTTTGTGGGTCTGAGCCTCGAGAGACTATGCGGTTCTAATCGTCATCAAGATGGCAGAAACCTACAGCTGTATCTTTGTTCAATTGCAGAATTCTCGCGTACCGACTAAATCTATGCATTCATACATTGTTAAGAAATTGCGGCACTATGCCAGAAACCGACGTCATGAAGCAATCCTGCGTATACAGGACTGACACTGTAGGTAGTCTGGTGACCTTTGATATGCTGTGATTATTTCATTTAAAGCGGATGATTCGAATTTAAAGTGTATTAAAATTGCTTGTGAATTATATTAGATTAATGCGTAGACCGGCGCGGCACGGTGTAGACTAGTGTCACCACCAAATATCATTAAAAAAAAACGTGCGCCTAAAATTAGAAGTCTGATTTGCATTTTAAATTATAATTTAATAATTAAAACTAAAGTTTTCCGGGCTGTTAGGCCGTGGTCGATTTTGGTTTACTTCAAAGCTTTCAACTGCAGCTGCGGCAGTCATCTTCAGTGGCGCTGTGGTCGCGGGCGAAGTGTACGTTGTGGCGTCCGAGGTGGTACTGGTTCGGGCGACTGGAATTCCGACGTAGTTATGGCTGACGGACGGACTGAGGACTGAACGGTGGTATCATCCCGTCGGGCCCCTTCGGTTCTGTTGCTAACAGCGGGGGACTTCGATCTCTTGCGGGCCAAGAATCGGACTGGTTTTACGTGGATCCCAGAAAGCAATCCATATCGCGTTTATATCTCGACTTTTTCGGTATATAACTACTGATTATATATAGTTTGCTCTACTGGCTATATACAGTTTAGTAAAAACTAGCAGTTTTTGTCTTACTTTTTTAGTCTTCGGGGACGGAACCCCGACTTTTTACCCTTAACCATGGGCGAGTCTGATGATGGCAATGTGTCCATCGCGTCTAGCTCATCGCAGCTAACCCCTGATGAAGCGATATATGAGAAAACCCGCAAGATATACCGCCGTATGCAAAATTACTTGGAAAAATGCAAAACCTGCAGTTTTCTCATTGAACCCTTGCGCTCAATCACAAATAGAGACCCAAAAACTTTAATTATAGACTTAAATAGAGCCATAGACCACCTTAAAGCCGAACATGGCCTAGCAACATCGCGTAAAAAAGACGTAGCGAAGCCTAGAATTGATACAGGCAGAAAAAAGGCAAAAAAGGTTACATGCCAACAACTTTCGACCTTGAACGCCCAGGCCATGACCTCTACAGAGGCCATGGAGCATGAACCGACCGTAAAGGCTCAAATTACGGCCGAAATCACCCCAAATGCGACCAAAACTGATAAGGAGCATTCTCAACCTTCTGTGCTCCTGATACCTGACCAGAATGACGCCCCATTTAAAGTGCCCTTAAAGACCTTAGCGTTTAAGAGCCATGTAAGGGCAGTGCAACTAGACGTTGGAGGGCAAATAACCGTCCCGACTAGCAATAAATATACACCCCTATCAGACCTGGAAGACGACGCAGCGAGTGAAGCGTCGTCAAGCAGACTAGGCAGCACTAGTAAGCCCCGAAGAGCCACGGAGAAGCGAACTGCGAAACGTAAGGCCCACGTACTAGATAAATCGCCCCCGATTAAACAAGTTAGGACAAAACCACCCCCGCCTATAGTGATACAGGGTAAATTTCACAACCACAAGGCATTACAGGAAGACCTTAAAAAGCACCAGATCACAAAGTATACGCTCAAATACACGAAAAATACAGTGATCGTATATTGTGAGCAAGACAAAGATTGGGCTTTCTTGAAGAGAAGCCTTGATCAAGACGGCGTTCAGTACCATAGTTATGCCGAGAATAGCCAGAAAACAAAAGCCTTTGTTTTGCGAGGATTGGACGGCGAAATATCCATCGCCGATGTAAAACAGGAGCTCACGGACTTATATAACATCAACGCCAAGAGCATATATTTAATGAAAAGAACGAGAGTGCCCTTGTACCTTGTAGTGCTTGATACAGGGTACACCCTTAAATGGCTAAATCAAGAGTGCCGTATTATACTCGATGTAAGGGTCACTTGGGAAAATAGGCTTTCTGAAAAGCCTATTATGCAATGTAAGCGTTGCCAAGGACTCGGACATGCAGCAACATACTGCCGCAGAAACGTAAAGTGCTCGAAGTGTGCAGGCCCTCACGAAATTATAGAGTGTACGGCCGATACAACTAAATGTGCAAACTGCGGTGGAGGGCACCGCTCTATAAGCACTGAGTGTCCGGTGTATAATTACAAACTCAACTTACTAGCACCCCCTAAGCAGAAGCAAACGTATGTGCCTGCACCACCCCCAGCTAAACCGGCGTGGCAAAATAGCCAAAATAACGAACGAGCTGGCCAGCGAAGAGGCCAGGGCCCGAGCAAGGGCCAACATCAAGTACGGGAAGAAGAACAGCCCAGAAGGAACGCTACGAGGAGCACTTCCCTGATACGCTCGGAAGAAAACACCCCCAAAACCGAAATACGCAGCAAAACACAAATGTAAGTGCAACCAATTTTGCTGCAAACTTGCCTATAAATGTAAATACGAACTCTAATGCCAATTTAAACCAAAATATAAATAGTAATTTTAATTCCGACTTTCACAAGCTGTCGAACACGATAAACGAAATAAACTCGCTCGTTAATATTAGCGAGCTATTTTTCGCTTTAGACGAATTTTTATCAATGATAAAAACATGTAACGGTGATAAAATCGCCATCGTCCAAGCAACTGTGAGATTTTTCACAGAGGAAATAGGAAAATACAACATATAAAATGTCTTTCTTATGTTTGAAGTGTGTAGTTGGAATTGCAACTCAATCAGACACAAATTGGGCGAGTTTAAACAATTTGTGCATGATAATCCTTTCTCGGTTATTTTTTTATTGGAAACCCGCATCGAGCCATGGATGGTTTTGACGATTCGGGGTTATCAGATTGAGAGATCTGATAGGCCCAATCAGCGCGGAGGAGGCGTGGCCTGTCTAGTGAGTAGGTCGGTCCCCTTTAAAAGGGTCCGAAATATTCGCTCGGCAGCAGAACACGTTTGTATCGAGACCGAGAACGGTCTCCGTATTACGGGAGCATACGTCCCTCCGCATGTCCCCTTTACCCGAGACGATTTTTTGGCTTTCCTACCGGACAACAAGAGGTCCCTGTTGATTGGTGATCTGAACGCTAGGCACGTAGTGTGGGGCGCCGGATCAATAAACGCCAGGGGCCGAATGATGTACCAAGCAATTGAAAATAACCCAGATCTCCTATTTCACCGCTCCGAAATTCCAACTTTCCACCCTGCTTGGGCAGCTACCCCCTCCTACCTGGACGTTGCTATTACGAAGGGAATCGCCGACGTTCCGCCGCTCAAGGCGCTAAACGAACTGAACTCTGATCACCTCCCAATCGTGATTAGCCTTGAACCAAGGCGGCCGCAGACCTGTGAGATGAAAGTCTCATACAGGAATCTCGATTGGGTGGAGTTCAGACGAAGGCTCAATGAGGCAACGACGATCCCGGAGCAAATAGATAGCGTCCAGGAACTAGAGGCCCAAGTCCAGTCATTCACCACAAATATCCAGCGTATCCGAGATACATTAGTTCACTCTGTCAGGAAAGAGCGCCCGACAGACTCCCTCCCGGAAAACATCCTTACTCTAATCAGGGAACGGAACGCCATTAGGCGTAGATGGCAAAGGTATCACGCCAGAATCGACTAGGTACGAGTAAATGAGCTTACTAATAACATTAAAACCCAAATAAGTACATATAGAACCGATAAGTGGATGCAATATGTGAACTCCCTGAACGTGCAAGACGGCTCTCTGTGGAGCTTGGCCAGGAAGGTCAGAGGACCCTCTGCAGCCATTCCGGCTATCCGGCACAACAATACAGATGTCATAGGTGACCAAGGCAAAGCAGAGGCCTTCGCTGACTTCTTGGAGGGGCTCCACGGAGAGACGCCTGACACAACCCCTGAGCACGTACATATTGCCTATACTGCTTCACAAATCAAATCGCGGAAATATCCGATTCCACCTGCGGTGATGGCAAAATTGCTTGTCACACCGAGGGAAATCAGAGCCACTCTCAAACAACTGCCGCAAAATAAAGCTCCTGGTAACGATACCTTGCCATACCTGGTACTTCGGAACCTTCCGAACAAATCCTTAATACATTTCATGCACATTGTAAACGCCATCATTCGCCTACAGCATTTCCCATCCACTTGGAAACATGCCGAGATCATTATGATCCATAAGCCAGGCAAAGATCCGAAGCTAACCGGTTCTTATAGACCCATTTCCCTGCTCCCCACCATGGCAAAGGTGGCGGAAAAGCTACTCTTGTCCAGAATAAGTGGTGCAGCCGAAGGGCTCGGTGTACTGCCCAATGAGCAGTTCGGCTTTAGAGCTGGACATAGCACGCTCATGTCTGCGGCGAAAATCGCATACGATACCGTGCAGGGCTTTAACCGAGGCCAGAGCACTGCACTTCTTCTCCTGGACATTGAGAGGGCGTTTGACAGGGTGTGGCATGACGGCTTACTGTTCAAGTTGCATGTGGAACTTGGCTTTCCACTGCATCTGACAGCGCTGACCCAGTCATACCTTGCCGGGCGCACCCTCTCAGTACGCATTAACAGGGCAAGTTCATCTGTAAGACCGTTAAAAGCTGGCGTCCCGCAGGGCACTGTCTTGTCCCCCCAGCTATTTAATTACTATATAGCAGATATCCCCTCCTGTCAAAACACTTCCCTAATGCTCTACGCTGATGACACAGCAGTGTACTCACAATCCCGCATCGCACAGGCGGCTAAACTAAAACTACTAGACCACCTAGACATCCTTCTCCCATACTACGAGAGATGGAAAATTAACTTAAACGTACCTAAAACAGAACTTACGATACTAACAAAAAAGAGAACAAACATTGACATCACGCCACTTACAATACATGGTACTAACGTTGACGTGAAAGACAAGGTTAAATACCTAAGAATAATACTAGACAAGCGACTTAACTTTACAGGACAAATAACTGACATACGAAGGAAAAATGCAACAGTACACAAGAGCCTAAACATGCTCATTAGGCCAAGATCATTTTTGAGTCCTGGTAATAAGGTTCACATATATAGAGCCATTGTCAGGCCGACACTATTGTATGGGGCCCCTGTATGGTGCTCTGTGGCGAATACACATAAAAAGACACTGCAAATAATGCAAAATCGCTACCTAAGAGCGGCTTTCTCTGCGAGCCGATATACCAGAATCGCGGATTTGCACTCTTGGGCAAACCTCGACACCGTCGAAGAGTATATAGACAAAGTGTCCTGCAAATTCTACGGTTCTGGTATACGCGGTTCGACATTGACGGCCGACATAGCAAGTGAACGTTATGACCCACAGAGAAGACCAAAGCATGGACCCATACATAGGCTAACATCCCTATTTTATCAGGACCCAAGACCGCCCGAGACAGAGCACTAAATCCCAGACATACAAACATGACCCCATACTTCCTACATAGCACAAAGTGTGGGAACGTAAACGAAGACTAGACAAAGTGAGGGATCGAAATTCGACAAAAGTACGGGCACACAGCACGAATACGCACCCATACTTCCTGCATTAGCAAAAGTATGGGCAGACAATGAATACGAGACGACGAATAAAACACCCCCATGACCCTTACTAAAAACAAGACACCTCACAGACACACTGACCAGCCGCCCTGCAATTCCGCTGGAAAGCGATCTTGGCGAAACTCGCCTAATCTATGTCTCTGATTGGCTGGGCGACGCCTAATACGCAATCCCCCAACTGCACAACCCTCACGATAGGGCAAAATTTGCCCCCAGCTCAAACCAAAGAAACGTGAAAGAGGTTTTTTCTGTTGTATTTTCCTCTGTTTCCCACCTGTACATACAGGAAAATAAGCGCGCAAAAACTGGAGCCACTGGCAACGAACACGGTCACTAGGCTTGAAGGGAAGGAATCCCATAGAAGCATATTGCAGCAAAATTGGGCGGCACATAGGGCATAGACATAAGATAGGCTATTAGCACTAGGCACGAGTGGTGAGTGCGCCCCTGCAAAACACGGTTTACAAGCGTGTAAGGCGGCGCTAACCACACAAAGTGCGATTTATGTTTGTACTCAGGCCACGTATAATGTAAATTTGTTAAATAAATGTTGTGATTGATTGATGTTGCTAACAGCAGGGGTAGATTATTTAAGGGAATAGTCGAGAACAACCTGGAGATGTCCTGTCATATAACACCTAATCCCACTTATCTTCGTGGAGCCTCGTTCCTGGACATTGCCATCACTCGGGGAGCCATCAGGACTTCTCAGCTGCAAGAGCTTAATGCCCTAAACTCGGATCATCTTCCAGTCAAGATTTGCTTATACTGCAGGGTCCCCTTGTCTAACGACACCGTCATTTTGTATAAGAATATTGACTGGAGGGTGTTCCGAGCGCAGTTGAATGAGTTGACTGTGATCCCTAAGCAGCTGACAACGGTCCAGGAACTCGAAACCGAGGTGGAAACTCTAACATCAAATATCCTGCGCATCCGTGATGCACTAGGCACTAGGGTCACCCTGCGCCCTAGCACCGAATCCCTCCCGGATCATATCCTTAATCTTATAACATATAGAAATCGATTTCGACGGCGATGGCAGAGAAATCGGACACAAGTGGGATCCACTCAGATCAATGCGCTGATGGAGGAAATAAGGATAGCTATCCGCGATCACAGGAACCAAACGTGGCTAGCGTACATCAACACGCTAAGCAGGGATGACGGCTCCTTATGGAAGCTGGCTAGGCGAGTCCGTGGAGGCTCGACGCAAATGCCTGTAATAAGGTACCAAGGCCGCGAATGCGGCGACGACGCCGAAAAAGCGACAGCCTTCGCGGACTACCTAGCCGGCGTCTATGACGCGGCGCCAGATACCCACCCTGATCACGAGCACATTACTCGCACTGTGAATGCATTTAAGCAGTGCAAATTTCCTATTCCTCCGTCAGTGCTTGAAAAGCTGAGAGTCACTCCAGCGGATATCCGCAAAGCTCTCAGCCGTCTCCCGAGAAATAAAGCACCCGGCCCGGATTCTATTCCGAATACAGTCCTGAAAAACTTACCCCAGAAAACCATCGTCCAATACATACACATAATTAACGCAGTAATCCGGCTACAACACTTCCTTGCGTCCTGGAAAATAGCGAGCGTGATACACTTCCCAAAACCTGGGAAAGATTTAACTCAACCCGCATCTTATAGGCCAATATCGCTACTGAACACCCTCGGGAAGGTGGCTGAAAGGCTAATCTTGCCGAGGGTTACTAGGGAAGTCGATAGGCTTAATATCCTACCCCAGGAACAGTTCGGTTTTCGCGGCCAGCACGGCACCGTCATGCTGGCAGCGAAAATCGCAACTGACATCTATCAAGGCTTTGTCAATAAGCAGTCAACAACCCTTATGTTGCTTGACATCGAGAAGGCGTTTGACAGGGTGTGGCACGATGGGCTGCTGTATAAGCTGCTGGCTATACACAGCATGCCATTGCACATGACAGCTCTCATCGCGTCATACCTTGCCGGGCGAGTCTTCTCGACAAAAATTGGCAACCGAACTTCTGCCAGCAAGAACTTGTTGGCAGGAGTGCCCCAGGGAACCGTATTATCGCCGCTATCGTTCAATCTTCATATAGCAGATATCCCGTCAAATCCTAATACCCATAAAGCCCTGTTTGCTGACGATACAGCGATTTACTCCCTTAATCCCCAAGCGGAGGTGGCAAAGAATAACCTTCAGGAACATATGCACACCCTTATGCCATACTACAATAAGTGGAAAATTTCATTAAATCACACCAAAACAGAACTTATTGTCATAACCAGGAAGCTTAAAGATACTAATATCACCCCAATTAATCATTAATAATACCCCTATAATCCCTAAACAAAAAGTGAAATATCTAGGCTTGATACTAGATAGAAAGCTTAACTTTTCTGAACATATAAGATCAATTATAGCAAGAAACGCTATGATCAAAAAAGGACTAAGCACCCTTGTTACTGCCAGGGCTTTCCTGAGTCCTGGCAATAAGCTTATTTTATATCGAGCAATTATCCGGCCAGCCCTCTTATATGGCGCACCAGTCTGGTGTTCTGTTGCCAGGACACACAAGCGCAAGCTCCAGGTCATTCAAAATCACTATCTAAGGGCGGCATTTTCACTCACACTCCGGGATCGAGTCCGAATTGAAGATCTGCATGCGTGGGCAAAGATAGAGTACATAGAGGACTACATCGATACCCTCGCATGTAGATCCTTTGAGAGGCAAATAACGGGATTTCCGCTGACGGCTAGCATTGCTGATATTCGCTATGACCCGGAAAATCCGATAAGACACGGTACAATCTACCGGGAAATATCGCTCTACTACCGTTAGCTCATGCCTCCATAGCCTGTCATCCATCAGGAACTGATTTATATATCAAACTTACCCTCAAACCACCCTTTTTAAAGCACTCATCAATAATTAAAATCAGCTCCAAATATCAGGAGCACAGAAGTAACATCTCCAGCATAAGCTAGTATATCTCGTTTGTGGCGGGCCAATCCACGGCGTTATTACGTGTAGGCGGGGCTTGTTAAGGGACCTGGCTGGCATATAAATACGCTCAAGCCAAAATCTCAAAGCATATGAATCTAAGCCACCGAAGCATCCGTACATCCGTAGCCGATACTGCGGTACTTGTTACCTTGACTAATACCATTATTCCCCGGAATAGACTTAACATGGTTAAGCCCCACACTTATTGTATATAGTTTTAACTGTTTTGTTTGAATTCACGTTGTAAATATGTAAATAATGTAATTTTATGACTCCCTGCTCTCAAGAGCAGCTGATGTAGGTTTTTTTTTTATTGTAGTTTTCCCTACGAAAACTGCCTAAATGTATAAAATTTTGCAGCGTTCAGTACTCAAATACTGGCTTCTAGCCATTGCACTTAAAATTACTTTGAAGGGGCAACCCATGGAAAGTTGGCTCACTCGAACAGTTCCACGTTACTAGTTTTTAAGTAGGTCTAATACCAACCCCCTATGGGTGATCTAAGCTGCTGGCCATTGGCGATGCAGGAACATAGCCCGGCTTAACAGCAACATAAGCACTAATCATGTTTAAATCCTAGTAATGTAGTTAAGAAACTCTGTAAGCAATCATATAATAAAATTGGTAAATTGGTCGGTTCTGTTGACTCTTGATTTGATCGCGTATCATACAAGACTAGTTGGAGTTCCTAGCGAATTGAGCTCTGCGGATTTTATAATCACGATCGCCCGATCCTTATTACATTGCATAGGACTGCTTCTTACCGCACAGGTAATTAGTAAAGGCCATAATAAGCTAAGTGCTAACGTTTTTCTAGTCGCCGGGGACGTAACCCCGGCAACTGCCCCCGCCATGGGAGACCAAACGGAAGATGACGATACGCTTTCGAACATTTCTATGGAATCGCTCCCTGAGAGAAAGCTTTCAGACGTGTCAATCCGTAAAATGGCTAATAAATGCAATAGTTACGCCGAAGTTTGTGTACAATGCCGCCTTGACTTCGAAAAACTTCGTAACATTAGTGAGCTATCACATAGCGATGCCGTCAAGTTAACATCGAAAATCAGGCAGCACTTTAGAGATACCCACCCCATGGGAATTAAAAAGCCTAACGTAAGCTCAAAAATTGACACTGGTAAAAAAAAGGCTAGTCCGACTAGTTGCCATGGGCCCGAGCACTCAAAAAAACCCAGGGTGACCTTTAACGATCGACAACTGAAGCAAAAAACTCCCGATAGTACCTTGGCGAATGAATAGACCCTGTTGATCGAAAAGCACCCTGAATACCCTCAAATAATGGCACCGCCACCCCCGCCACCTTCTGCGACCCTGTTACCCCCTAAAGAGAAGGATGTCTTTAAGACACCCTTCAAGCAGCTTGCGTTTAGGAAAAACTTTAAAATAGTTAACCTTGAGATGGGGCAACCCCCAATAGCGACCTCGAACCAATTTCAACCCTTAGAGGACGCAAACACCGAAGACGACGACGATGCCATAAGCGTAGCGTCTACTTCAGCATCTACTGGAGTAAAACGCAAAGCAACTATAAGCAGAAGTAAACCAAACCCCAAAACAAAATCGCAACCCTTGCCACCCGTTGTCATTAAGGGACGCCCTGCGGACCACAAACAACTACGAGAAGACCTGAAAGATATGCATATCACAAAATACCAACTGAAATACACAAAAAAATCGGTTATGTATATTGCAATTCGGCAAACGACCTCCATACACTAAAGCGCGCTTTAGATATAGAAAAAACGGAGTACCATTCCTATGCCGAAGTGCAGGAGAAAACCAGGGCCTTCGTCCTGCGTGGCCTTGACGGCGATATACAACCTCAGGAGATCGCTGAGGCACTAAGGGATGAATACAACATCATACCGAAAAATATTTATACTATGAGAAAGACCAGAACGCCCATGTATCTGATTATAATGGGAACGGACTAAACGGTTCGCAGATTAAATAATGAAGTGCGAACGCTAATGTGCGTAAGGGTTGCATGGGAGGCAAGGCGCTCAGGAAAACCAGTTCTCCAATGCAAAAACTGCCAGCAGTTTGGGCACGCCAAGTCCTACTGCAATCGGAAAATAGCATGTAGCAAATGCGCCGGTGGCCACGACATCACGCAATGCACTTGCGATTTTATCAAGTGTGTAAACTGTGGCGGCCCCCATCGATCGATCGACGAGGTATGCCCGGTTTATATCTATAAACTTGGAATAATAGAGACAGCTACAGCTAAAAATAAACCAAACCAGCAGCAGAAGTTTAAGCCTGCGCCACCCCCGGCAAACCCCACTTGGAGACAGCCGCCCGGAAGGACAGTAGCTGACGGCCCACGGGGCCAAGGCATAAGCAATTGCCAACGAGAAGAGGACTTCCAGGAACAATTCCCGCCTCTACGAACCAAGAAGCCACAACCGAACACCGAGACTCGTCAGCATAAAAACAAAAATGTACAGGTTAGTGGTACTGCCCGCAGCTTGAACATAAATAACAATAACCCTAATATCTCGAACATTATGTCAAATTTAAACAATGTCGTTAATAAAATTAACAACTTAGTAAATCTAGAGCAGCTTTTCATGGCTCTAGAACATTATTCTAGCATGCTAGAAGCATGCCGTGGGAATAAGGCTGAAATAATACAGGCCTCCCTACGATTTTTCACACATGAATACGCCAACTTCGACATATAATGTTAATAGTCGCAAGTTGGAATTGCAACAGCATTAGGTCCAAGATGGGCGAGTTTCGTAACTTTATGCATACTACCAATTTTCAGATTGTTTTCCTCAACGAAACGAATTTGGTTCCTAATTTTACGTTTAAAGTTAGGAACTATAATATCGAGCAATTTGATAGGCCCGATCGAGCCGGAGAAGGCGTGGCATGTCTCATACACAAAACCATCCGATATCGGCGCGTATATAACGTGCGCACCGCAATTGAGAACGTCAGTATTGAACTGGAAAGCGGACTGCGTGTATGTGGCTGCTACATACCTCCGGCTCTCCGCCTCACGGCAAACGATATCCTTGCACTATTACCGCAAAATAGAGTATCCCTGCTGATAGGGGACTTGAATGCCACGCACGCCGACTGGGGCGGCGTAACTAACAGCAGGGGTAGATTACTTAAGGGGGTGATCGAAAACTGTTTGGAAATGTCCTTGCACAGAACGCCAAATCCTACATATCTCCGTAGCGACTCGTTCCTGGATGTAGCTATCACCCGTGGAGCGATAAGAACAACCCAGTTACAAGAGCTGAATACCTTAAACTCGGATCATCTCCCGATCAGGATTGGCCTGTACCATAGGGTCCCTATGGCGAGTGACACCGTCATTTCGTACAGGAATGTTGATTGGAGGGTGTTCCGAGCGAGGTTAAACGAGGTAACCGTCGTACCAGGGCAGATAGAAATAATCCAGGAGCTTGAGAATGAAGTCCAAGCACTAACGACTAATATCCAGCGCATCCGTGATGCCATGTGTCCTAGGATTACCATCCACCCTAGGACAGAATCCCTCCCTGAACCAATCCTAGAACTGATATCTTACAGAAACCGCTTTCGGAGAAGATGGCAAAGAAACCGGACACAAGTGGGATCCGCTCAAATCAACGCATTGACGGAGGAGATCAGGATTAAGATCCGCGAGTATCGCAGTCAAACTTGGCTGGAATATATAAACAAGGTTAATAGAGACGACGGCTCGCTGTGGAGGCTTGCCAGACGAGTTCGCGGAGGTAGTACGCGGATTCCTGTGATTAGGCACCGTGGCATTGACGCGGTGGATGATCTGGGAAAAGCGGAGGCCTTCGCCGATTATCTGGAGGGCGTCTACAGTGAGGCGCCAGACACCCTACCTGGCCAAATACTCTGCAGTAACACTATACGGGCGTTCGAGTCACGCAAGTATCCTATCCCTCCGACAGTGTTTGAAAAGTTGAGAGTCACGCCGGCGGAAATCCGCAAAGCATTTTGTCATCTTCCAAGAAACAAGGCACCCGGCCCGGATGAAATTCCGAACTTAATCTTAAAAAATCTACCTAGAAAATCATTGATCCATTTTATGCATATAGTTAATGCGGTAATCAAGCTGCAACATTTCCCAACCCCCTGGAAAGCAGCGAGCGTAATACATTTCCCAAAACCGGGCAAAGACCTAGCGTTGCCCTCATCTTATCGACCGATCTCGCTGCTGAACACCCTCGGGAAGGTGGCTGAAAGGCTAATCTTGCCGAGGATCAGCGGGGAGGTCGAGCGGCTAAACGTATTGCCACCGGAGCAATTCGGTTTTCGCGGCCGACATGGCACAGTCATGCTGGCCGCGAAGATCGCTTCTGATATCTACCAAGGCTTTAATAGTCGACAGTCTACTGCTCTACTACTATTGGATATTGAGAAGGCGTTCGACAGGGTGTGGCATGCAGGGCTACTCTACAAACTTCTAGCGAAGTACAACTTTCCACTTCACGTTGTATCCCTGATTGCATCATACCTTGCCGGACGCACTTTCAGTACTAGAGTAGAGAAGCGCGCTTCTGCGGGCAGGAGACTGCTGGCAGGTGTGCCGCAAGGCACGGTATTGTCGCCGCTGCTATTCAATCTTTATATAGCAGATATTCCGTCACATCCTAGAACCAGCAAAGCCCTATTTGCCGACGATACGGCAATCTATTCCCTAGATCCCAAGGCTGAGGTGGCAAAGTCGAACTTAGGCGAACACATAGGCCTATTATTGCCATATTATAAGCAGTGGAAAATTTCGCTTAACACAAGTAAAACTGAGCTTATAATCATCACTCGTAAGAGGAAGGACACAGAAATTACTCCACTAGTACTAGGAAACACGCCTATATTGCCAAAACCGCAAGTAAAATATCTCGGACTGACTCTTGACACAAAGTTAAACTTTAGCAAACATATTGCATCAATATCAAACAAAAACGCAGTGATAAAAAAGGGCCTCAGCTTGTTGGTAGCAGGCAGGTCTTTCCTGAGTCCTGCCAACAAGCTGATACTCTACAAATCGGTCATAAGGCCCGCACTAATGTACGGTGCACCGGTATGGTGTTCGGTGGCGAGAACACACAAACGCAAACTACAAGTGCTGCAAAATAACTATTTAAGGGCAGCGTTCTCACTAACGCTGAGAGATCGCATACGAATCGAGGATCTGCATGCGTGGGCTAGAGTTGAAAATGTCGAGGAGTACATCGACAACCACGCATGCAGGTTCTACGAGCAACATATTAAAGGTTCACCCCTAACTGCACACATCGCAGACATGCGTTACGAAACTACGACAGGCGAAACCACAGCTAGTAGATCTAGGCAAACTCACGCTAGGCAATGTGTTTTACAAATTGTTATTGAGAAATAAATATATCAAGTTCAAGTTCGGTTCTGTTCTGAACAGAACAGAACCGAAGGGGCTTAGTTTTAATAATACCGGCCGTGAAAGCCTACGTAGTTTTATTATAATTTAATACCTTTAGACGTAGCTGAGCGCCTTCACCAAATGCCACGTTTTGGTTGACGTGGCTTACACGTGTGTCGGTGTGCGATGTTATGTAGCTGTAAAAACAATAATATCTATTTTACCAGGCTTCTATAATGTGCATGTCTTTTCGATTGAGGTATACTTTACAAGGTTTGGTTATTGTACATAATAAAATTTAAGTTTTGTTCTGTTTTATGTATATCTTTGAAATCATAAATCCTTAAAATTCCAAAAAGTCATGTAGGTTTTTAGGGGCCTGACTGTCAATATAGGCCATTTTGTGATTTTTTTTAATTGGGTGTTCTTGTCATAGTGTTATTCACTTTACCTACCCACCAGTTTGGTGTAAAACGATTCGCCCGTTTAAAATGCTTAAATATTCAATTTTAGATGTTATGGGGTAATTTAAGACCTTAACCTTTCAGAATGCGCGCCCGATTTTAGGACACGAACACTCGCTACGGACTAGTGATCCGCACCACGTTTTTTTTAGTTTTAAAAAGTTATGGTTTTAAATAAACTATGATTCGAAAAGATATGTATATTGCTTACATTTACCAAATCAAAAAGTTGCTTTATTACTTAGTAGTCTCCTTAATCCTAGGTTAGTAAAATTTACAGATTTTATTTTAATCTATTTTTGAGGATAAAATATTTCATTATAAATTTAATAACATTCAGGGCAAATATGTTCTCGACACATAAACTTCCCGCATTTATTACAAAACATTTTTGTATGCCGATTTTTTTTGCGATTACGGTACGCACAGCTACCCCGAGCCTTAACCACGTTAATTTGATTTGAAACTGGTAACTGTTCTCTTGTAAGGTCCCTTATTCTATCGTTCATAGTTCTCGGCAAATTTTTTACTTGCGCTCTTGACTTTACATGACACTCAGTAAGATAAAAAGCCAATTTGTGAAGATACTGTCATCTAGGCATGTGAAAGTTGGAGTTATTTGACAAAAAAGTTAAACCATATAATTAATCTCGGCAACATTGAAAAGATAATGAAAGATACCCATAGGCCATCTCCTGGTATTTCTTGCACAATTATAACTTGCACATAATTTTTCAACGATATCAACATCACCTTTCGTACAATTGTAGTCTAATATCGTTTCTGGCTTTCCGCAGTTATTATCAAGGTTTTCATCATGATGCAGACTTGACAACAATAATAAATTTTTTGACCTTTTGTATGTAGGAAACAAAAAATATATCTTTCTGAAATGTAAAATGTAAACATGCCAGTATTGAGTTCTCCGAGTGGAATAGGAGAATTCTATGGGTAATTCTCGCTTATTATTGCATTTGGTACCCAAAAATGTTAATTTGTATTCACTAAGGATGATTTGAATTAAATTGATCCTCCTTGTGAAGCAGTTATCACAGGTGATATTTCTATGGGATTATTTTATACTATTGCACAATCTCTGGACAACAGCAGAAGCAGAATTACCTACAGCATAAGATCCATTGGGTTGCTTCCCAAGATAAACTTCTAAATTCATTGTATAGAACGTTATCAAATCAGCAAGGGCAAATATTTTATGTCATTTTTGTTCGGCTTATTTGGCATGTATTGCCGAAAGCCACATCGACCTCTAAACGCCTCCAATTTTTTTATCAATAGTTACCTATTCAAATGGTATAGAAGCAGCCTCAAAATTTTTGAGAAAGGTTTCAAAAAAAATCCCTTATGGGTGCAAGTTTATTTTTTTTCTCTCTTAAGCCGGGGTCCAACGCAAATTTTGGAGAACAAACAAGAACCTGTTTTTAGCCACGGCCAAACGGAACAGCTCAATCCCACTCCCGTTATTGTTCCACAGCTCATTAACATTCAAACGGCTTGAATATAGTAGATCAATAAAGGCTTGAATTTTACATAGTATGCTTGGCATCTCTTTCTCTACTATAATTAACTTGAACACTATCGATATGAAGAGCATGAGAAGCATGTCTCCATTAATGAAATATTGCCAGATATCTGGAATAGTTTTGAAATGCCTTGTTGCTACCCTAGCTCCAGGAAAATATCTAATAATAATCTCCGATCTTGTTTTCACATTTTTTCTAGGGGTTTGTTCCATTTCGTCGTCTTGTCTTTCAGAAGAAATTAGGGACCATGGTAGTCTTCGACGCTGACTTCCTCCTCGGAAATATCTTGTTCACTGTCGCTATTATGGTCACTCATTTCCAATTTGTCTTCTTCAGCTGCCTCTGCTTGATCACCATACTGTATAGATTGTTCAGGTTCCTCCTCTCTTAGACATGCTTCCATCAATATTGCTAAACGTTCCTCTTATTTTTCATATGAATTCATTTTTCGAATTTCAAAAATTGCTCAAATGATCAATGAAACTACACATTAGGTCTGTTCCAACTGACCAAGAAAACCGTACATGGGGTGATAATTTCCGGTAGTATAATTCGTTTTTTAACATGAGAGGTTATATGTATATCACTTTCAAAAGTGAAATTGACAAATAGAAATGACGTTTACTCGTACGGAACGGGGATTAACGGTCTGAAATAATTATACTAATAGCATTGAAAGTCCGTTCACTTTCTACCGAGGTTGCAGACATGCATAGCTCGTTACCACTTAAAAGAATTTTAATTTTTCAGCAATTCCCCCAGTAAGGGATTTACACTTTTAAGCAATTCTATTCTCCAAAAAAGCAAAAAGACTAAATTTTGATCCCCTGGTGACACTGGCACTAGTGTCAGTTGAACTGTCTGATTTGCTTGTTCCTTTTTCGTCATTATGCTATACATCTCCTGCTCCAAAATTTTAGCCGTGGATCCG
Source organism: Pissodes strobi (assembly GCA_016904865.1). Taxonomy (NCBI): domain Eukaryota; kingdom Metazoa; phylum Arthropoda; class Insecta; order Coleoptera; family Curculionidae; genus Pissodes; species Pissodes strobi. The sequence goes on from JAEQML010052709.1 coordinate 40,751, forward strand.
GTGTTTTCTTGACTTCGGAACACTTCCTTCATGAATCTGGGGTCCAATATTGTTGCTACTTTAGTAACTGTTCTAATTTCATATAAAAAGAGCCTTCTCTTAATAGTATCTAATAAACCATGACAAAATTGTCTTCCATCTTCCGTATTTAATTCAGTTAATGATTTTGTCAAAAACTTGTAGATACCAAATATGATGGGAATTATCATTGAAACTGTTACATATTTACTACCTGAAAATTTAATAAACATAAAGTAATAAATTAGTACATTCAAATAATATTAAATTTTACCTGATACCTTACGTGTTACCTCTTCGAAGCAATTAAGAGCCTTAACAATGTCAAACAAAACGGTAATATCATCGACTGAAAGGAAAAAAGGCGCCGTAGTTTCAATATAGCTCTTCCAGTCGCATCATTCACCTTTAGTATTTTTTCCACCATGTAAGAAGTACTCTTTCATCTAGTAGGAACTTGTTGCAATAGTTTGACTTTTTACCAGACATGTTCTAAAATATTCTGCTCTTTTATAAATGTTTCCATTGCAAGAGTACTACTTTTGAAAAAAGTAACTATGTCTGTAAATTTTTTAAATACATTTCTTTTTGTTTTCAAAGTTTTCTTGCAGCACTAAATTCACTGTATGGGCATAACGATAATTTTTTCCACCATGTAAGAAGTACGCTTTCATCTAGTAGGAACTTGTTGCAATAGTTTGACTTTTTACCAGATTCATTTTCTAAAATATTCTGCTCTTTTATAAATGTTTCCATTGCAGGAGTACTACTTTTGGAAAAAGTAACTATATCTGTAAATGTTTTAAATACATTTCTTATTGTTTTCAAAGTTTTCTTGCAGCACTAAATTCACTGTATGGGCATAACGATCATTTTTGCTGCAGAAGTCCACGTATCACAGGTAATTGCAAGATATTCAACTTGGGCTAATTTATTTTTGAATTTTGTATATACATCCGTATAATATTCAGTTAAAAGCTTTTTGCTTAAGGCATACGTACTAATGATCTACCTATCACCTTTTTAGGGTGTGAGTTAACATCACAATTTATCGCTCTCTTAAAAAATGGGCTTAACGATCTTGTGCTTGAACGAGCACCAGATGTAGAGCCCTCGACAGCCCCCGAGGAA
>JAEQML010052710.1:0-41886 GCA_016904865.1 Pissodes strobi
TGTATAACTTTTTCGAATATTTTACTGATATTATTGAGAAGAGCTATTGGTCTATAATTTGAAATCTGACTTTTGTCACCTTTTTTAAAAATAGGGCTTAATTTTGCCACTTTTAGTGGATCGGGAAAAGTTTCAGTACTCAGTGATAAATTTATTGAGACATTACTGGTGAAATAATACCGGCTACGTATTTCAGTAGATGAACTGGTATCTCATCAATACCCACAGATTTTTTATTTTTTAATTTGTGAATTATTTCCCTAACTTCTACTGGGTCAGTTGGTTGTAAATACAGAGAATCTGGGTGGACTGAAATATGCAAGTTGTCTCCCGTCCCGCCAAGGTCTGGACATATATATTTATAAAATAGTCATTTACTTGCTTTAGAACTTCGATCTTTGAAGCATTCTCTTTGCAGATATTTTTAGGTATTGCGTCAGATTTTTTAAAATTATTGTTCGTATATTTTTTAACAAGAGCACATTGCTTTTCCAGGATTTTGGGAGTTTTTCAGAAAATCTACATTTGATAAACGTTTTGCCTCTTGAACAACCTTCTTGAAGATATTGTAAGTTTTATAAATTTGACTATTTATGTTATCCCGTTTCATTTGTCTATATAAGAAATTTTTATGTTTTGAGGAAATTTTTATACCTTGAGTGATCCACCCCTTTGAGCGAATTCTACTTTTTTTAATAGTTTTTAAAGGAAAGTGTAATTCTAACAAGCTTTTTAGTACGTTGGAAAATATGTTGTATGCAGAATTCACGTCTACTTCCGCATATACTCCCTCCCAAGTCAACAAGCCTAAGTCATTTGCAAACTGTTCCAACCTGCCTTGAGAGAAAATTCTCCCTGTACAAGGTACTGGCTCATGGCACTGGGCAGGCAACACCTGTCCATTATGGTCACACAAGGCTGTAATGATAACCCTACCGAGACTGTAATCTGTGAAATTAACAAAAATGTTATCAATAAGAGTCGCTGAGTGTTCTGTTACACGTGTAGCCTCAAATATTGTTTGTCTGAAATTGAAACTATTTAAGATATCTCTAAAAGTATTTTCTATTTGATTATTTTTAAATAAATTTAAATTGAAATCGCCATAGAGAATAACTTTGTATTTACGATATACTGTAAATGTGTAATCTAGAAGTTCAATAAAAGCCTTAAAAAATTGTTCTATGTTACCCTCGGGTCTATATATACAAATTACAATTTGATTATTTGGCCTATCGACAATGGAGGAACATTCCATAATCCCCTCAATGCTCTTGTTCCTGATTGTCTCCTCCTCGGTCACATCGAACATGGCATCATCCCTCACCAGGATACAGGAACCCCCATGGATGGTGCTGGAACGGGAATAAGATGAGCACCTGGTATAGCCATCAACCATCAGGAACCGTATCTCATCAGCCGAGTACCAGTGTTCAGTTAGACATAGAATTTCTGGTTTTGTCTCCTAGAGGAAGATTTCAAGCTTAAGGAATTTTATTTTTTAAACATTGCATATTTTGGTGGACAGCAGTTATCTTCTCTGGATGGCTACATCGTGCCCGATTCTTGGGCGTCGTCTCAGGTGTAGAAAATGGTTTATGGTGACTTCTTTACCCCAAACTTCAGGATTCATAATATCATAATTGCAACCTTATGTTTTTGAGGGACTTCTATTTTAAACGAGCTCACGTTTTTCCGCTTGGTCGTCATTTTTTCACATTCACATGTGCTCTTTGTGATTGACGTAATGTATTTTCCAATTTCCACTGTAGTTACAGAGGGGCCCAAGCCTGTGAGAAACAGACATGTGGTTTTTTGTGCCACTTCTAGGTTAAAATTTTCTTTTTTCCTTGGATGGGGCTAGGTCTGGCAATCATTTGATTTTTTCTTCTATTTTTGACGGTCTTCCATTCGTTTCCCTCTTGTTCACGTTCATTTTCATTTTTCCTGGCTTGTCAAATAAATAGCTGAAAAAGTTCAAAGTACTGTGAGGTTAAAATTATTAGCAGTATTGAGCAACGTAAAAACTTAAGCTTGGTGTGATTACAAGGCCTTTAGGATGTTAGTAAAAAACGTACACAACAAAGGTTCAACATGAATCTGGAATAAAAGGAGAGGGTTTAAGTTGAGCATTACAGTTTAATTTTATTGCGGTTTAGAAAGCGCATTATAAGGTTAATTGCCCCCTCTTTGGGGAATGATAATATAGAATAGATTGTAATAGGGGTACTAAATTTCATATGAATCAATTCATTATATAAGTTAAGGCCTGCAATGAAGTTGATGGGACATTCAAATAGAATGTGATTTATTTATTTATTTATTTTCAACGTTTTAAACATTTACAGTAGTATTTACAATAATCTTAGACTAGGTAATAATATTAATCTATCTCAAAATAACTCGCTTCGCTGAGTTTTTAAACATATCCACAGAGACATTAAAAAAATTGAGTTCATCACAATACCTGTTAACATTAGCCGATATCCTATTAACAGGGCAGTATAACAAATACCATGTACGACAGTAGGGTACATGCAGGAGAGGCCTATTACGTACCTGGTAAGTTGGAATGTGAAAGTAAAAACACTGAAGGCGTTCTGGAGTCTTAATAATGTGATTGACTATCTTAAATGCGAAACAGATATCATAATATACCCTCCTTCGATCAAGTGTTGTCAAGTCTAAATAAGACATAACCTGGTCATCCCCAAGTAGCAACCCATATTTAAAGAGAACATGTCTGGCGAATTTGATGAATTTACGCTGGACATTTTCCAGTCTTGCAATATGAATTTGGTAATAGAGTGACCAAATTATGTTTGCAAATTCCAATATAGACCTAACCAGTGAAATATAAAGAACTTTAACAGCATTAACATTGGCAAAATCCTTACAAGATCTTTTGACAAAACCCAGCATTCTGTTTGCTCTTCCAACCACAGACTCAAAATGTTCCGAGAATGTTAGCTTCCCATCTAAGAGAACCCCCAAGTCCTTTACTACAAAAACTTCCTTAAGTACAACACTATTTACAGAGTACTGATAATTTCATATGGTTCTTAATCTACTAAATCTCATGAAACAACATTTATCAACGTTAAGTGACATGTCGTTTTTCAGGCACCAGTCGTAGACTGTGTTAATGTCATATTGCAGCTTATGCATATCCTTAACTGATGAAACAGTGGTGTATAGTTTGAGGTCGTCAGCAAAAAAATAAATGATCTGAACACAAAAGATTTCCCAGATCATTGATGAATAAACTAAACAAGAGTGGACCCAGGTGAGATCCTTGCGGCACGCCTGATGGCGCGTAAAAATGGTTGAGATAAGAAGCGTCGATCTTAACTTGTTGATATCTATGAGATAAGTATGATGCTATCCAGGCAATCACTGAACCAGAGATTCCGTAGTCAGACAATCTGGAAATCAAAATGCTGTGGTTGACCCTATCGAAGGCCTTACTGAAGTCAGTGTAGACTGCATGGGTCTCAAGGCCATTTGCAAATGAGTTATTAATATAATTAGTGAAAAGAAACAGATTTGTGTCAACAGAACGACCTGATATAAACCCATGCTGTCGAGTATCTATAACACCCTCAAGCGCATTCTCAATGAAATGCTCAAAAAGCTTAGGTATGGCCGATAAAATACTAATTGGCCTATAATTTTTTATGTCGTTTTTGTTGCCTGACTTGAAGATAGGACACACATATGACAACTTCCAAACTTCTGGAAAGGTAGCAGAGACGAGGGATTGGGAGAACATATAATATAAGGGTAGGTAAAGAGAGTGTGAACAAGATTTCAAAAACTATTAGGTATACCGTCAGGACCTGCACCCTTGTTAACATCAAGTGTTGATAATTCCTTCTCAACCTCGGTAGCGCTAATGTGAATACTGGATATATTCAAATTATTTATCAGTAATGGGCGAGTTTCAGCATGGGTAAAAGTAGGGTTTACATGATTGTATACAGATGAAAAGTAAGTGGCAAACAAATTCGGAATGGCTAAACCATCATCAGCGTGACTGGATTCTAAATGCAGTATTTTTGGAATGGCTCCCTGGTTTGATTGGGCTCGCACAAATTGCCAAAATAATTTTGGGTTGTAATTGATATGATTTTCAGTACTAGCAATGTAGTGGTCATAACAAATATTAGCGAGAGACCTACACTGTCTTCGTAAATCGCTAAAAATTTCATAATCTACCTCGGATCTGGATTGCTGAATTATCATATTCTTCAAATCAGCTGAGTACCAACGGGGAAATTTGTCTTTTGAAACAGGTCTTTTAGTAGGTACAAACATTTCAAAGCAATGCTAGAGCACTGAATAGAAATTACTAACAGTAACATTAACATTGTCATTAATAATTGATAACCAATCAACCAGATCAAAATTGGCAAAACAGAGGTCTAAGATGGAACTGTGATCATTAAGCACCCCATTGTACTGTGTTAAACCTAAGAAAGCAAATGTATCACATAAAAGAGATTCCTTATCAGACCTCACATTACCAGGGTTCAGACCAAGCTGATATTTGTGCGCAGACCACACAGTATTAGGCAAATTATAGTCTCCTAACACTAATACTCCAACACCACCACCGCGGCTTTTGGAGCTGTTATTTTCGTTTCTGTCAGTTCTGTAGACCGTGTAACGTTCATCAAGAAATTCAGCATCGTTGATACTTGGATCCAGCCACGTCTCTGTTAGTGCAATTACAGAATAATCCTCAGTTTGAGCGGCACAAAATAAGTCTTTTAGTTTAGGTTTTAGTCCTCTTACGTTTTGGTAAAAAACTGTTAAATTGTGTTCTAATTTTGATGACTCACCGAAGCTTGTGACTGAAAATTAGCCGGTTTTCGGTTTCGCTGTCCACGGCGTTGATGAAACTCTTTTATAGCGGTTCCTACAGGCCATAAATTAGGATCAAGTAGACCATTAAGAAGCGATTCTTTAACGACGTCTTTTATGCCTAGCTGCTTATCCATATAATCTACTATGTGCTGTTCAGTAGTCGACGGACTACATCTGCCAAGGTACAACCACTGCCTTCTTTCTGCAGCTGAGAGGCATCCAACCTGATTGCCTGTGCCGATTATGATAGGCTCTCTACTGTTTTGCTGCAAGGACCTGGAGCTGTCAGAAGACTGTTGGAAGCCTGGCAGACAAGAGATATTTTTTAGGTTATCTCCAGCCTTGACCATTGGCCTCTTAAGGATAGGCTGAGGCAAAGCAGCGATTTAAACGCCCTGATTTCTCTGCTTTTTATGTATTCTGGGATTTTGTTATAAATTTTTATAGTTGCATAGCGAACATTTTTTTGTAGATAAGTATATTTATACTTTGGAAGTAGGAGTTCATTTTTATGTCTCGTGTCGTGATGGTGATCTCTGTTGGTCATAGAAAACAAAATATTGTTTAATGTTTAGTTTAAAAAAGAGCATACATTTATATATGTAGGTACCAATGACAGTAAGGATACCATACCTTCGAAACACTGGGCGACAAGTCTCGGTTTGTCGCATATTGAAGATTCTTCGAATACATGATTTCTGCAGAACCATAATCCTGGATATGTCAGTGCCGCCCCCCAGAACATGATCCCGTACCTTATTCTTGAGTGTATGTATGCATGATATGCAGTAATGGCAGCCTCGACACCAATATTTTTATATAACCTGAATAATAATCTGAACACAAAAGATTTCCCAGGTCATTGATGAATAAACTAAACAAGAGTGGACCCAGGTGAGATCCTTGCGGCACGCCTGATGGCGCGTAAAAATGGTTGAGATAAGAAGCCGTCGATCTTAACTTGTTGATATCTATGAGATAAGTATGATGCTATCCAGGCAATCACTGAACCAGAGATTCCGTAGTCAGACAATCTGGAAATCAAAATGCTGTGGTTGACCCTATCGAAGGCCTTACTGAAGTCAGTGTAGACTGCATGGGTCTCAAGGCCATTTGCAAATGAGTTATTAATATAATTAGTGAAAAGAAACAGATTTGTGTCAACAGAACGACCTGATATAAACCCATGCTGTCGAGTATCTATAACACCCTCAAGCGCATTCTCAATGAAATGCTCAAAAAGCTTAGGTATGGCCGATAAAATACTAATTGGCCTATAATTTTTTATGTCGTTTTTGTTGCCTGACTTGAAGATAGGACACACATATGACAACTTCCAAACCTCTGGAAAGGTAGCAGAGACGAGGGATTGGGAGAACATATAATATAAGGGTAGGTAAAGAGAGTGTGAACAAGATTTTAAAAAACTATTAGGTATACCGTCAGGACCTGCACCCTTGTTAACATCAAGTGTTGATAATTCCTTCTCAACCTCGGTAGCGCTAATGTGAATACTGGATATATTCAAATTATTTATCAGTAATGGGCGAGTTTCAGCATGGGTAAAAGTAGGGTTTACAGCATTGTATACAGATGAAAAGTAAGTGGCAAACAAATTCGCAATGGCTAAACCATCATCAGCGTGACTGGATTCTAAATGCAGTATTTTTGGAATGGCTCCCTGGTTTGATTGGGCTCGCACAAATTGCCAAAATAATTTTGGGTTGTAATTGATATGATTTTCAGTACTAGCAATGTAGTGGTCGTAACAAATCTTAGCGAGAGACCTACACTGTCTTCGTAAATCGCTAAAAATTTCATAATCTACCTCGGATCTGGATTGCTTATACCTACGATGAGATGTTTTTTTCTGAATTATCATATTCTTCAAATCAGCTGAGTACCAACGGGGAAATTTGTCTTTTGAAACACGTGTTTTAGTAGGTACAAACATTTCAAAGCAATGCTGGAGCACTGAATAGAAATTACTAACAGTAACATTAACATTGTCATTAATAATTGATAACCAATCATAATAAAGAAAAAAATTGTTGATAAGATTAAAATTTGCTCCACTGAAATCAAAATAAGTGTAGCTAGCTGGGTCTAAAAAATCTTCCTTACAAGCTATTACGGACAGTTCCAATGCGGCGTAATATGAATCGCAGATCACAAGGCCATCACTCTTTACAATAGCATTAAGATCAAAATTGGCAAAACAGAGGTCTAAGATGGAACTGTGATCATTAAGCACCCCATTGTACTGTGTTAAACCTAAGAAAGCAAATGTATCACATAAAAGAGATTCCTTATCAGACCTCACATTACCAGGGGTCAGACCAAGCTGATATTTGTGCGCAGACCACACAATATTAGGCAAATTATAGTCTCCTAACACTAATACTCCATCACCACCACCGCGGCTTTTGGAGCTGTTATTTTCATTTCTGTCAGTTCTCTAGACCGTGTAACGTTCATCAAGAAATTCAGCATCGTTGATACTTGGATCCAGCCACGTCTCTGTTAGTGCAATTACAGAATAATCCTCAGTTTGAGCGGCACAAAATAAGTCTTTTAGTTTAGTTTTTAGTCCTTTTACGTTTTGGTAAAAAACTGTTAAATTGTGTTCTAATTTTGATGACTCACCGAAGCTTATGACTGAAAATTAGCCGGTTTTCGGTTTCCCTGTCCACGGCGTTGATGAAACTCTTTTATAGCGGTTCCTACAGGCCATAAATTAGGATCAAGTAGACCCTTAAGAAGCGATTCTTTAACGACGTCTTTTATGCCTAGCTGCTTATCCATATAATCTACTATGTGCTGTTCAGTAGTCGACGGACTACATCTGCCAAGGTACAACCACTGCCTTCTTTCTGCAGCTGAGAGGCATCCAACCTGATTGCCTGTGCCGATTATGATAGGCTCTCTACTGTTTTGCTGCAAGGACCTGGAGCTGTCAGAAGACTGTTGGAAGCCTGGCAGACAAGAGATATTTTTTAGGTTATCTCCAGCCTTGACCACTGGCCTCTTAAGGATAGGCTTCGTAGATTCTAAGGTCACTGGCTTCGGATCAGGATCAGCTGGTTCCAAAAACTTTTTGAAGGCACTTAGTTCTTCCTCCAATCTGCCGATCCTCTGTAACAGGCTTTGGTTAATGTTTTCGAGTTTTTCCAGCCTATCACCATGCAGGACACAGCCAGATGATGGACCGTCACGTGAGTTGACACCCATATCGGCATCAGAAACACATTTAAAAATTTCTCTGCATGAGTTACCAAGCGATGAGACATTCGATTCCAAAGAGTCAACTTTTACAGAAATGACCTTTAATTCAGATCTAAGATCCTCTGTGTCCGCTAAAGTCTTTGATTGCTCTTCAGCAACCTCTTCCAATCCAGCCTTAATAGTGTTACTTATTAGTTGACTGAAGTCACCAGAAAGTTTCCTCAATATTTTCTCACTGTAAGCCTCAATAGCTTTTTTCATGTAAGCATTCACTTCTGAAGTGCTAATCGCTGACGGATTGTCGGTTTTTTTTAACTGAGTCAATGCAGTCGCTGCATGCATACAGCATAACCCTTTGCTTCATTTGGGTAACCTGAGCTTCTGAAGTGGTGAATTTTGCACATGACAGGCAATTCACATTACTGCAGAAATCGCAAACAATTCTGTACTTGACTTCCTTTCACACGAATATTTACTGAAAAACGATTGAGCGATGTGAACCAAGTGACATCTCTTTCTGATTAAGATCATCAACCTTACCACAATCAGAAAGGGGGTTATCCCTTATGTTTATTCTGTATAGGTGCTCCCCTGTTAGGCAGTGACCTGTCCGCTTTCTAATAATGGTAGTAATATGTCTTCTATTTTTATAAGGAAAACTGGCAAACCACTTTTTACCTGTGCGTGCCCATTATTATTGGCTATGTTCAACGGGTCTTAGCGATTGTTAGCGCTTACAAGCGCTAACCGCCAAATCGGTATTGAACTACACCTCAGCAGAAAAGCGATCGTTAGCGTAGTTAGCGCTAAATACAAGCGCTTTTTTAGTCAGCGGGCTACGCTAGCACCAAAATGGCGAATAATTTCAAATAATACTAACCTTACATTTTAAATTTTAATTATTAAATTTTTTGTTTATGCAGATTTATGTTAGTTATGTAAAAAATGGACAATAATGACGCATTTATAGCATCTAACTGGACTGTGGTGACCTATGCAAGTGGGGACGTTGCTTGTAATGGCAACAACATAATTCTGGAACGTAAACATAAAAGTAAGCGATTTTTGCAGAAATTACTATTAGGAATTCGAAGAGGTAAAATTAAACTAGATTCGAAAAAATGGCTTGTTGCCTAGCTGACGAACATATAGTTATAGCAGAGACAAGGGTTATAGAAACTATTTTTTAAGAAACAAAACAAAAAAATAAACAAATAGGTTATGTTATGGTTATGAAGAACGCCTTTTGATTTTGATTCTGGCAGTAGACTTTTCCGCATAGGAGAGTGCCGTGTCGATCAACGGGACTGTTGGCGCTTAAAAGCGATAGCGTAATATGCTAAGTGCCGATGAACATAGGGAGCAGGGCCCCCCCCCCCCCCCCTGAGGGACCCCAGAGCACACATCAATCACTCTTGACAAAAAATTACCAATCATGTGTGTGTGTGATATGAAAAATGGCTCTGATCTTGCGACCAACTTGCCAGCCCACCCCTCGGTCCGGCGCTTAGGCAGAGACACAGCTACCCTTGTGCTTGCGTTACACGTAGTTCCAGTTTGAGGGGCCTTGTATTCTGGGGAGGAGCTCCAGTATGTCGGGCATGTGCCCCTGGTGCTCCCGACTATTGCACAAAATTAAAATCTATGCATAAAACTAAAATCTATGAAGGGCACAGCTAGAAATGGTCCTACGGCAGCATCCGGCTGCCCCCGGCGTGAATAGGTATTTCTTCTGGCTATAATTCTATGAAAGGCACAGACTACGCTGGCTGGGACGTCCGGTTCTACCTCGGGGAGAAAAACGGTCACTAAACGTTTGCCACGTGTTCGCTCAATGGCCTGTGCCAATGGCGCTCAAAGAGCCGTCACCGAACGCGTCTACACTCGACCGAAGTCGAATCGGAAGTGATTACCAATCATATTTTGGTTATTAACGAGGTTTTTTCCGTCATTGTCATGTCTGTCAGATTTCTGCTTTTTGATAGATGTACTGTTGCTAACACCAATTGTACTAAGCGAAGTACTAGTCTGTTTGCCAGGGTTGTCTAAATTTATGGTTGTTGGTAGTTGAGGCTCAGTGGCATTAGCTTGCAACAGAAGAGTGAATTGATGCCTGCGCCCTTTCCGATTTCAAATTCTGCCGAGTTGCCGGTTTTACAAGTTTCAGCAGTTTCCGGCAACATTGGAGCTATGTTTTTGTCCCTTTTTTGTGGCAAATTCTTTTGATTTTTGATAAGGTCTTCAATTTTCTGAAAATTTACCGCTAATGATTCCTGAATATCTATCATTTTCTGTCGTAGCCATGCAAAATTGTCTTTCATTATTTTATTTTTTTCTTGCAAATCTAGTACCTGTTTGTTTAGAAGCACTATTTTTTCATCTTTTCTTTTTAACTCTTCATTCAGTTTGACGTGATCGTTTTCGGTCGCACAGCTTGGACATTTAATTAAGTTTTTACTTCCACTGACTACACTTAATCCTCTAATTCTAAGGGCACAAGATGTGTGTTATCAGTCCTTACAATTTTCGCACTTTACAGCACTATTTACTACGTTACTTTTGCAATATTTGCATTTTTTCGTTTCACCGACTTGTATCGCGCCATTCTCAGTTGCGGCCATTTTGTAAAACTTGCATAATAGCATAATACAAAACAATTATTATGTTATTCAGTTATTCCTTTTATCTACTACTTGCAACTTTAACTTATCCCTATCTTTGATTTGATTGTTATTTCATTTCTGTACTTCTCTTACTTAATTTTACACCTAATTAATAAATTTGTGTCCTGTTTTACCCTACTGTCTTTATTTTAATATTAATAAGGAAGTAAAGGTCTTATTAGGTAGAAGGGCAAGATCAAGTTAACACCCTGGTAGTTTAGGTGAGCAGAAAATAAATCAAAACATTCATTAAAATAATTCCCCTTTAATATAAAGCTCCTCGACCCCTATCAAACAAAATAATTATGCTCAAAAACCAACAAAGAATGTTAAAAACACCTTAGAAAATTCCAATTTGTTTACATTTTTGAGTTGATCTGTAATGACTCATAATTTGCTGCTTCACAGCCTTGTAGTGTAGGTGGCATTGACATAGTACACTGTGTGTGTTTATTTGTGGACTGCCATCTTGTCTAGGAGAGGCAGGTGAATTTTGTCACTGAAAATTAATAGCTGTTGCCTGTTGCTACTTACTGTGAATCTTGAGAAGCTTTCTTGACATCGAAAAAATAGCTACTTCTAACTTTAGTTGAACTCTTAGATTTGGACATATTTTTTTGTGGTCGCTCTGTTAATGCTAATAGAATCTTTATTATTGATGTGTAAACATCTTACGCGGCGGTATGAGGGTAAATCTCGGCAAATGGGACGGGAATGTGTAAACCGATGCTAGCCGCTAGGGCGGTATTATTATACAATTTTGCCATTTAAAATCGTTTTAAACGGATTTTAGACGATAAAAAAGCATATTTTAAATTAAACGAACCGTCAAAAGTATTATTTATTAATTATTTTAAACTTTGTTATTAAACCTAATTTTTATTCTATGAACAAGCTAAAATGTATAGGCAGCGGCCATAGCACGTTGGAAATACCAGTTCTCGTCCGATCACTGAAGTTAAGCAACGTCGGGCGTGGTTAGTACTTGGATGGGTGACCGCTTGGGAACACAACGTGCTGTTGTAATTTTTTACAACCGATGTCGTTATAGGATATGTTTACACATCAGTGTCTCGAGTACTAGCAGACTCGCTCAATTTCTTTCAGAAGAAAGCTTTGAGAATTATTTTTGGCATGAAAAGATTAGACTCATGCAGGATAATTTTCAGGTGACATAATATGCTTACCCTTGCTGGTATGCATGTATGTGAGTGTGAGAGTGTGTGATGTTCTTGTACACAAATAAATACTTATTCACGAAATATTTGCCATACCCTGCAACAAAATACTAAAATCAAGTCCTCGTCAACTTAAGAAAGGTAAAGAATATTGTAATGTATTTTGTTCCTGATGTTATGGATATTTAATAGTCTGCCGGCTAGGATAGATTGAGTGTGAGTATACCTTACTTGTGGCAAAAATTTGTTTATATGGGCGCCAGATATTCCTTAACTCTCAAAGTAACTATCAAGTATTACCAATAAAAGCTTAAAAAAACTGACAAAAATTACTTGATAGACGTTGAGAATTGCAGAATCTCGTTTCTTGCAGGAAATAAAAGATATTCTTAAAAACAACTTTACAATAGTTTATTTTAATAAATAAAATTGCAATGAAATAGTTAAATATTTCTTGGTTGAACCAATTTCCTTTAGAGTTTGAGAAATTAAATTAATAAGTTAGATTTTAGAGTTGACCAAAAAAAAACAATTAAAATTACAATAATTGCAATTAGTTACAAATTAAAGATTCTGGTCTTTACAACGATCTTCAGATTGGCAAATAGAATACTTAGCTTAGTCTAGACGTTCAACCCTGGTTGGACACACGTCTCTTCACCTCGTTCCTCTTCTTCAAATGCCTGTTACTTATTGGGCCTTTATGGATGAGGATAATACCAGAGGACTTTAAAAACCCCAACGTCTTATACAGCTGGTATGTCTAAACTTGCTATGGGATACTCGATTGATGCTTGATTATCAATCCGAGCTCTTCAGCCAATTTCCGTGCGAATATGCAAACAGAAAAATTTGTTTTAGACCAGAATGTTGGTTGATATCAAAAGAAGAAATAAAAAATATATGAACAGTGATTTAAACAACATCAGCAAAAATTCAAACTTTATCACTTAAGAATTAAATCTATGATCAAAAATACAAGATTCGTCAATGAATCTGATACTCAAGTTTACTCAAAAAAAAAAAAGATTAAATTTGACTTAAGCACACTTCTAAATAAGTGCAAAATAAATGAGAAGTCTCCAAAAAGTTGATTGAATAGAAAAGTTCTAAGAATACACAAAATACTAGTCAAAAATGATAGAAAAATATGATTACTGCAAAATTGTGAATTGATAATTATGTAAACTCCCCACAAGTCAAATTCGAGCATTAATAAAACTGTAAATGCAAAAATTACGATACTAAACTGATCAAGCAAGCATCATTTATTTTTCAAATTTACAAGTGTTTCTTAACCTAACTTAGAACTACATGCCCTAGTCTACGCGAAGTGTGATAGCACCAGAGTTTCTGATACTCGGGCTATACCTCGCGTCCGACCCTACACAGTAGGATTGGACACTAATCCTATTCTAAGGTACCATTATCATTGGCTCATTCATATTACTTAGGCCAATAGCCTTTCAATAGTGTTTCAAGTGTGACTTTATCAACGATTGTTAGTGCCTAGAATCTGTATTTAACGTAAGAATGAAAGGTGAGTACGAAATCCAGGGAAAATATTTAAAAAACCCTGGTTCACGTTATAAATTGTTAGTTTAAGTAAAAATATTTACATTATGTACAAAAATGAGCTTTTCGCCCAGTTCCAGTTTGAATTTCCACTTATGGTGGTTATATATCATAGTTATCTATATCAACTGAAAAGAATTGCAGTGTAGCCTGAACTATAGCTTTTTTGTCACCCCTGCATGCTTCTAGCAGCGTTGCAAGGTCTTCTAGGGCTTTGATTAACTGAGAGACATTAACGAGAGCATTAATTTTATCAGTTGCTTGACGTAGTTTAAAGAAATCGCTTGTTATAGGTTTGTTTGAAGGAGCCAAGGGTCTGGTACTTACATGTTGCTGGACGTCACTTTCACTCGCACTTTGAGCCGAACTTTGCACTGCACAATGCTGCCGTGTTCTCAGCGCGGGGAAGTCTCTGTTATACTGCGTGCTTACTGGTCCTGTCTGCTGATTTCGCCATGCCGGCTTGGCAGGCGGTGGGGCTGGCTTGTAACCGGTCCTGTTCTGTTGCTGTTGCTGCTGTTTAGGTTGCTGCAGTTGGTTAATTTTGAAGAGATACACCGGGCAGCCAACATCGCTGGCACGGTGCTCTCCTCCGCAGTTGATACATCTTATTACATTGGATGTGCATTCGGTGATTTGATGGGCTCCTGCACATTTGCTGCAGCGCCAATCTTTTTTGCAGTATGTCAGAGCGTGCCCATGACCCTGACATCGCTTACACTGCATAATCGCTTTCGATGCCTTCCGGTAATCCCACGAAATGCGTACGTTCATGACGTATCTGCATTTTGCGTTCAGGTGTTTTACTGTGATATCTGCGTCGGTTATCACCAGAAATAATGGATTACGAGTCTTCTTCATTAGGAAGACATTCTTGATTGTTAACTTATGTTCGTCTATCAAGGCATTGCGCACCTCCTCGGGAAGTATTCCACCGTCCAAGCCTTTCAAGACGAAGGCGTGGGATTTCGTTGCCTTCTCGGCATATGAGTGATACTCTACATTATCTGTGTCGAACATTCTCTTCAAGTTTACCCAGTCCTTTGTGTCTTTGCACCATATGACAATGCTATTTTTGGTGTATTTCAAGCGGTAGTCCTTGAATCCCGCTTGATTTAACATTCCAGTAAACTCTCGGTGGTTCACCAACCCGCCCTTCGTAACGATAGGCGGTGGTGGCCTTGCCTTTATTTTCAATGGGGTTTTCGGCCGTGGAATCACTCTCCTTGGCCTGGTTTTCATGGCTGGGACATCCGCAGATGTGTCGGTGTCGTTATTTTCATCATCGCTAAGCGGCTGAAACCTGTTGCTGGTTTGGATGGGTTCACCACCCACGTCAAGGTACACTTTTCTGATGTTCCTCTTGAACGGTAATGTTTTAAATGGGACTTTAAATTCATGTTCTTTGCTTTTGGATGACGACGGTTCAGTCCCCATATATACTGAGGGCGGGTCTTGATCTGTTGGAGGCGGGGCTATTGTTTTCTTGGTAGGCGGAGCTTCAGCCATGTAGTCGGCTGATGCGGCCTCATTTTTTTCGGGTGGCGTGATCTTCAAAGTCATTTGAAGGTCGCTCTCGTCGTGCGTTTGGTCACGTACACCAGTTGTTGCGTCACTAGATGTTTTTCTAGGAGCGATTTTCTGCTTCTTGGCATATGTTGGCGAGGTTTCACTCTTGCCCTTTGCCAATGCGTGGGAATCTGATGGGGACCTTCTTAATTTCTGTCCACAATCAATCTTGGATTTTATTATTTTCTTAGAAATTGATTTTGTATGATGGACTTCGTTCATGTGTTTTCTCGCTGATCGTAGCTTATCTTCCCATTCGCTGGGAGGGATTTTATCGGTATCGGCTTTTTCGATATAATCTAAACATCTCGCACATGATTTGCATGTTGACGAGCACTCACGTAGACTTTCTAATATTTTTCGGGTTTCTTCTCTCGCTAACCGCGATCGTTCACTTCCCGTTTCAGACTGTGACAACATTGAAAAGTCGTGAATATCGGAGAGATTGTCCCTACCCGTCGTGGACATTGCGAAAAGCCCGGGGATCCGTCCCCGGAAACTGAGAAACTGTTAAGACTTTTAGTCTACTACCTGAACTCTATGCGAATTCAGGCTAGACCATAAAGAATGAGTACTAAACGTTGAATAGTAGATATATACGCGGTAAACGAATATATAAACACGTGAGGGCTCAACTACAGGAGACCCCTCAAATCCTGACTGCTCTGTACGACGGTCCAAAACAGAATCCCTAAACTGATCGACATTTCACAAAATGTCCATTGTTCTCAAAAATCTCGCCTAGGTGAGCATTACGTGCCACAAGAAAGATAAGCAAAGCAAATTTAATTAAAAGTTTGGCAAGGAGCTAGATTTACAAAGAGAAAAGATATAATAAAAGAGAAACTCACCTTAGACTTTTAGAAAGTAGGATTTCCCAAATCCTCCACCGGCAGTAAACTAAAGGTCTATTGGCTACCCATCCGTCTCTTCCCAAATTTGGCAAGGGCCTGTGTCAACCAACTGACTTCTAAAAGTGGCGGATTAGCACCAAGAATTTGCTAAAAACATAAAAAACCAACAGAAACCGGTAATAAAATGGTGTTAGTTAAAAATTCTCCTTGCCAACTTCCAACTGCGAAATTAAATATTTCTGTAAAAGAACGAAATTCGCGATAAATATATCGAAGTATGTTCAATAAAGGTTCCAATAAGATCATTTATTCAACAATATTTCCTAAAAAGTGTCAAGATGGCCACGATGAATAAAGAATACAATTTATAAATCTAGATATTAGAAATCTAATCAGAAATATTGTTGACCAGATCACAGCTTTGAAGCTCCCTTTATAATTTGGAAATTGTCCTAAGACACTCCTAAAACAGAAAGATAAATTCGATAAACTTAAAAACCGAATGTGCAAAATTACCCGGCAGAAATAAAAATGGGCTGCTCACCTCGACGTGAAATCCGAGACAAAGATCAGGCCGTTTGATTTCAATATCTGTTCGATACGCGTCGAATAGGAAGGAGACTATTCATCAAAAATTACGATATTACTATCGCTCTCTATCCAAACGGGGGAACATTAAAATATTCTTGTTAAAGAAACCGATGTAGAAATACTACCTGTACTGTTCTAATAGTAACTCCATCTATGTATAAATGATTTAACTTCTATCGAAACCTTACTCAATTCCAGAAATCAACCGCATGTAGAAATTTGCATAAAAATCACTTTATTAGCAAGAAATCTTAGAATATGAAAAACCATGTAACGAATTATTTCGTTACAATATAAAGTCAAAGTCAAAATATATTTTATTGTCGTGAACAAAATAACTGTTATAAACAAAGCCTACCTAAAAGTAATAATACTTAAAAGAAACAAAATATAAACGAATACTAAGTATTACATTAACCTTGATACAATTTGTATGGTAACAGAAAAGATAAAGAGGATATACTGTAGACCCACCATCATTAAAAAAGAGAAACGATGCATATACAACTCATAACACAAGACATAATCCTTTTTACATAATAAATATAAATAAAATAAAAATAGGTTTATTGTGCAACCAAAAAGCATCAACACAAAAAGTGATAAGTAGGTACTGCAGAGCATAAATTCATTACCACCTAAGCAATATATAAATAAAATATCACTATTGTACATTTTTATTTAAAATATTTTTAAGTCATTGATTAAAATCAACAATAAATGTTTGTAGAGTCTTTTTGTAGAATTTGCTTTTACTTATTACCCTTTGCTATACAATTATAAATATATAAATAAATAAGGCCTTTTATTAAATCAAACCAAAAAAATATACAAACATTAATGAAAGTGCAAAATTAGAGCATAGCTGGCGAAGTCTAGCAAATTAATGCTATTCTACTCAACCTGACTATGCATCTATTCTAAATCTAATCATAAATCACGTAGAACCCAAACTACAATACCTATCTAACTAAAGCAGTTGATATGGATATGATATGATATAAATATGATATAATTGCTACCAATTAACGCATGAAGCGATATAAAGATAAAAATAAAATAAATTAAAAATAGCGTGGAGCAGGATGAAGTACAACAGTCAAGCAAAAACCAAATCAAGCATATTTAATATATTAATATACACTTACGGACAAAAATATTTCATATTTTTTTTTAAGTCTGGATTTTTTTTATTCTTTAAAACTTTTGTAATTTTTGTTGCTAAATCTGTTACATTGGACTGTTTTACGCATATTGCAATTTACATACCCCAATATTTATCTAATAGTTGTCTAGATCCAAAGTCGTCACTTATTTGCAATTTCGCTAGCTTACTGGATGCCATTCAATATAACAACATATGAAATGCTAATGATCGGCTTCTCGATTTAGTTTTTCCAATGTATGCTGCGATCTTACTCATTATGGCGTCACTTCATTTGTGGTCGAAGACCCACACCATCCATCACTTTTGATTAACGTTGAAGCTACATTGACACACACAAATAATTTTCCAGTAAATAGGTCTGCAACCAAGGAGTTTAATTTTAGAAAATCGAATTTCCCTCTTATGTATGAGATGTTGACTGAGGCCAATTGGACTACCGTTTACACCTCGGATAATGTAAATGACTCATGTAATGCACTTTATAACATTCTAAATAATATCTGTGAAAAATGTGTGCCTCTAAAAATTAAGCGCCAGAGAAATTTTCCACCATGGTTCTCGAGGGACATAATTAATAATATTTTCAAAAAAGAGTGACCTTTGGACCCGGCGCACACTGGTCGAATTTATAGGAAAGCTGGCCATAATAAGGTTTACCAGAAATAAGACATATAAGTTATTAAGTATTACACGTTTAATATATCGTGTTTTAGAATTTTTAGCTCATCATCTATATTTAGATAGGGTGTATCAATTATCACTAACGATAAAAATCATGTATAAAAATAATTTGTATGTTCTTAAACCGTTTTAAAAAATGATTTTGCAAATTAAGGGCTCCTTCGTTGTAAAAAAAGGGTTTAAATTTTTAATTCGATGATCCAAATTTTGGTTTCTGCAACGGTTAATTTAGGAGTCTCACGAGCAAAATGAATGTTAAGCGGACGACAGAAACGCGTTGATGAGGGCCTGCAATTTTGCGATACATGTATTTCAGAGTTATCGCTATTTTAAAAAATTAATCTAATACGGACGAAACTAGTAAAAAATATAGAAGCATCAGCGCAGTTGTTGTTCAAAAACACTTGTTTATATTCTGACTATCCCAAGGTGATATCAAAGCCATATTTACAAATTAAAACTAAATTATAAATTTTCATCTGCTGATTCAGCCAAAGTATTTATTACCTCTTTTTATAATAACATCAGTCTTGTATCAGCAATAATGATTCTACCGAAATTTCATCTTCAGTTTCACGTACTACAATATTATGAGATTAGGGGTGGGCGACAATAATCGATTATTCGATTCACTTGTAAGAAATTACCGATTAATCGACTTATCGATTAATATTTTAGAAAATATCTGTAATTGATTATTTCGATTAATCGATTATTCAGTTATTTGCTAAAATATTAAGCGTTTAATCGATTATTCAATTTCTTGCCCACCCGTACCGACGCCGACGACTTTACAACGGATATAGCTTTTAAAATTCCAATTTAATAATGCGTTGCGTTAAGGGTAATTTAAATGACATAAAACCATTTGGAAATACTTTCAGTACAACATATGAAGCAAAAAAAAACAGAGAAACGTAAATGCTCAAACAAGACAGCAGCAAGGAAAACTGCGCACGTTACAAATTTAGCCAATAAGGGATCCTCATTTCGACGCGCCATTTTCTGATAATCTGTCTTCAGTTGTTGCACAATTAGGTATAACACCAACACATAACCTCAACGGAGTGTTAGCACGTTAGCAGTATAGTACATCAGTCTTTATCTTTTTATTATGTATTTTGGGCAAAACTATATGATAAGAAGGATCACTCTCCGCGGCGGCATGTCAATGGTGTGTCTCCTTCCCCGCGCGAACACTAGCAGAATATCGGCAGGCCATGGTACATATAAAACAATCATGTTGGTAGGCCACCTTTGACGCGGCGGCCATAGACATTGGCGGCTAGGTCGCGCCGGTCTAGGATCGTTCCCGATGACGAAATACTGCGTGCGACGCCTCCCTCTTTCTCTTACGACTCCAACGCCATCTAGTGTATGTGGCAATAACTCGAGCGATTGTATTCGCGGTATGTCTTCATGATTCAATCAATTTGCAGTATAAGCCCTGATGGTCTAGAGGTTAAGATGGTTGGGTCTCAATTTTGTGGCTATCGGCGGCGGCCGGCGCCGGCGATTCGGTTCGAACCCCGTTGCTTTTTTTATTTATTTTTTTACGGTTAAGTTTCTAAACAGTTCTTTTCCTGATTTTGGGTATGTCTTGGATTAATTTTGGTTAGCAAACCGCTTTTTTCTTAATTTTGGGTATAAGACATACCCAAAATTACCCAAGGTTACGTTTGGATTGCCCCTGGTTAGTTTCCTTTACTTGAGCACCCGTAGCGAGCGGGAGTGAAGAGGGCCATACGAAAAGTTAAATATTACTTATTATAATACGTGCCCGTACTTTGGATGCACTTTTTACGAAATATACAGCAGCTTGCATGCGTTTCCTCGAATACATCACAATCGTGTCGGGAACGATTCTAGACCGGCGCGACCTAGCGACTAGTGCCATAGACCAGCTCATCCTTTGTCAGATTAATTTTCACGTGTAAATTCTATAGTCCAGTCAATATTCGATATAAGATAATATCGCTATTTTTTAGTTGTGTTGTATTACAAAATAGGATTGAAATACACAGTAAAAATATTGTGCGAAACCTTTAACCAATTTTAAAATCACCCAAGACACCAAAATTTAATTAAACATTAAAAGATGGGGCAAATTCGAGCAACATTTTCTTCTTGATGTCTTTTTTCAGAATATTTGTATTCGGAAATATGGTGAAATCATTAACACAAAATCCAAATCTTATAAATATTAGTTATTACACACCTTGAGTATTGTTGTCAATAATAACTAATTAAAAACGGTAACAGATGTTTGAAACAGCCAGTTGAATACAAATTTTATCAAAATATCTATTCGGTGATAATAATAAAAAACCCATACCATAAGTTTGACAGGGCGCTGCAAACAATTCAGAAGATATCAATTGTTTTTCCAAAGCCAACTAGAGTATAAGAGTGCTATAAATAATTTCGTCATAAATTTGATTAAATATACCGCAAACGAAAATATGGTTTATGGCCAGCTTTTATTTAAATTCAACCTGTGTGCGGCGAAGTTCGTCGATCGTTACCAGGCAACGAAGAAAATAAACGACGATTCCTTTGTAGCGCTCTCTGGCCATTGAGTGGGCCTTCTTGTCGTAGTTGATATTCGCTGCTTTTACTTTGATAAATATAACTCTCTTAGACGCTTAATTAAAACGCAGGTCGATTCTGCTTATAGACAATACATTAGTGATGCCGAGCAAAACGTCACTAGCAACCCATCCAACTTTTGGTCATTTGTGCAGAGCAAGAGGGCACAGTCCAGGATTCCAGGTTCACTAAGAGACGACGACACCGAGTTTGATACTCCGCAGAGCATAGTTAATGCATTCGCGGACTGCTTTCGCAGCGTTTACAGAGTTTCCGCTCCCAACGATAACACACAAATATGTATATCTAATGCTGACCTAATAGACGTTGCGGGGGTGACTGCGGATGACATTATTAAAGCAAGTAAGCAACTTAAAAATAAATTGACCGCGGGAGTTGATGGTATACCGAGCTTTTTGGTGAAGGATTGTGCCTGTGTCTTGGCTGGGCCTCTTGCTTGCATTTTTGATTTGATGTTGTCGAGCGGTTCTTTTCCAGAAATCTGGCAGACGGCTAGGGTGACGCCTGTCCTAAAAAAGGGAATTCCTGGTGTTATTACCAAGTACAGACCAATTTCTATACTTTGTAATTTTTCGAAAGTTTTTGAGATCATAATGTATCACAAAATTTTTAAGAATATCCGAAATATGCTCTCCACAGACCAACACGGTTTCATCGATCGTAGATCATCTATTACCAATTTATCCTTATTAGCGCAGTGTGTGTGATGTACTGAATTCACGCGGCCAGGTTGACGTAATATATACCGATTTCCAAAAAGCGTTTGACCAAATCGATCATTTATCATTTCATATTACTGAGCAAACTCGAGAACCTCATAGACTTGCTGCGCTGATTAGATCATATCTGATAGGTCGTGTACAGTTTGTTGAATATGAGGGATTTAAATCACCATCATTTACTGCAAGCTCTGGAGTTCCTCAGGGGTCTAACCTGGGGCCTCTCTTTTTTCTCATTTTCATTGACGATCTTATTAAGAGCATAAAATGTCATAAACTAGCATATGCAGATGATCTGAAAATATTTAAGCGAATCGATTGTATTGAAGACTGTGAAAAATTTCAGCTTGACTTGCTCACTATTAACACCTGGTGTGAGGTCAATAAACTGACTCTCAATGTTTCAAAGTGCAACCTGGTCAGTTTTAGCAGGAATAATGACCTGATAAAGCATGACTACTCACTGGATGGCACTGTGCTGAGTAGAGCTGAGAGTGTTCGTGACCTTGGCGTTGTTTTCGATGCCAGGTTCACTTTTGGTTCTCACATACAACAATTAGTGACCTCGGCCTCCAGAACGCTTGGTTTTATAATTAGAAATAGCAAGCAATTTACCAAATCATTTACTCTAAAGCTCTTGTATTACACGTTTGTTCGATCTAAGCTCGACTACGCAGCGGTTGTTTGGAATCCAATTTATAATTGTCATATTAACAGCATTGAGTCCGTGCAGAGGCGGTTCCTAAAATATGTAGCATTCAAGGAGGACGGCGTATACCCGGTTAGGCAGCTCGACCATAATCTCCTTCTGACACGGTTTAATGAGTAAGCTCTCTCAACAAGAAGACTTGTTCAATTTGTTAGTTTCTTATTTGGACTGCTGCGTGGTGGAGTGGACTGCCCTTTGCTTTTGGGTTGTATTAACTTCCTAGTGCCACGTTTGGAGGCGAGACACAGCCCAACTTTTTATCTCAGCACAGCTAGGTCCAACATCCTGAAGCAGAGTCCAGTTTTCTCAATGTGTAACGTATTTAATCAGGTCTGTGACGTTTGTGATATTTATACCGATCCCCTAACAAAGCTAACTCTGTTATACATCTACACCGTCCCCTGTAATTTTTCTGTATTGTAGCTTGTAGCCGTTAAGTACTACGTTAAGTATAATGATTGTTATTTCTCTTACATGCACGCTGGCACTGCATAGTCTTTGCTTTGGATATATATCTATATTCTTTCTAATTTTATTTTATTTTTATAATTACTTTGTTTGTATTTTGTAGTTATTACTGTTAAGTTATGATTTTCCTGTAAGTGGGTGTTTAACCTGTTGGAAATAAAGGCTTTATTTATTTATTACAGATAAAATAATGTTTAGACATAGCTTTTATAACTGAATAAGCGATAATGTTAAATTATAACTGAATAAGCGGATATTTGATGCTGTCAGAATGACATTTCAAGTTTTTTATTTTTATTGAATCGGTAGTTTCAGTTAGTGAGATGCCACATTTAAGTGAGTTAGTTTCTGTTAAAATCGTTTGTTTAGCCAATGAGGGGTACGTACAGACAAGAAGATATTGCACGGAGATTAAATATCCATCAATCGACTGTTTCCTGTTTCTCGTATAGTAAAACGATACAATGAGACTGGAGAATACAAAAGGCGACCTGGTCCAAGGCCACCTATACTACAAGGCCATGAAGCAGCAAATTATGAGTCATGTCATCACGAATCGACCGAAATATGTAAACAAACTGTAACGAGTGTAAACTCTTTTTTGGTTTTTGAGGGTAATTATTTTGTTTGATAGGGGTCGAGGAACTTTAAATTAAAGGGGAATTATTTTGATATTTTGATTTATTTTCTGCTCACCTAAATTACCAGGACGTTACCAGACATTCTTTGTCTCTGGCCTTACCTTGATCTTGCCCTTCTACTACCTACTAAGACCTTTGCTTCCTTATTAATCTTAAAATATGGTAAAACTGGACAAAAGTTTATTAATTATAAAAATACACATGAGAAATATAGAAATGAAATAAAAATCGTATCAAAGATAGGGATAAACTAAAGTACCGAGTAGTAGATGAAGGGAATATCTGAATAACATAATTGTTTTGTATTATGCTTGTTGGCTTATAATTTCCATTTTTGATAATATGTATATATTATTAATAATATAAACTATGTGGTTAGTTAATAACAAATGTGATTGCAGTTAAATGAAATATGTAGCCCAAGATGAAAGCAGTTGCAAAAGGCAGTATTTTACGTATAAGTATTCAAGTAGATTTCTCAGAATAAAGCGAGTTACAATAAGTAAAAGGTATATATAGTGTATGGTTTTTTTAGTTAGTTCACCTATTCAGTACCTACTCAAGCGCAATCTTTTTAAGTAGCAATAACAATCAATCAAAATCTTTATTTGTCCACAAAATTACAAGTTGACATTGTAATAACCCATACAAAGGGTGTAGGACATGTCAAAGAAACTATGCTATAAGTACTGACTACATTAATAAAAGATGAAAAGATAGATAAAAGGAGTGAGTTAAAAATTAAAATTAAAATAAATAATCACAAGATTAATGGAAAACGTTTAAAATATGTACCTAACAAAACTAAGTTTAACAGCAAAACATACATATCACATACATACATAGAAAATTTACATACACACATGGATGAATCCTATATTAAATTTGACCCGCTCATACCCAGAAAAGTCCTATCTTCCAAATATTCATCAGTAGAGTAATAACATTTTTCCAAAAGCATAGTTTTCAGTATTTTTTTAAATTGTTTGTTTTCCAGAGACCGTACCTCTAAAGGCAGTTTATTAAACATTTTTATAAGATTAAATTGAACATTTTTTTGAATAAAACTAAAATTGCACTTAACATTTTTTAAATTAAGTTTGTTTCTTGTATTATGAGAATGTTTTCTGTTACATTCTAGGAAGAGATCAGGAGTTTCCTTACAAAAAGTAGAGCCTCCAGAATATAAGCAGATGGCAGTGTTAAAATTTTACTATCTTTAAATTTTTGCTTACAAGTTTCTGTAAATTTAAGGTTACATATATTTCTGATGCAACGTTTTTGAAGGACAAATATTCTACCTGCCTCCGAGCTGTCGCCCCAGAAGATAACTCCATACTTTAGCCGAGAGTGCACATAGGCAAGATAAGCAATTTTTGAGGTTTCTTTACTAACATGAGTGGAGATTATTTTTAGTGCATAGCAGTAGGAAGCTATTTTATTTGCTAGAGAATTGATATGGTGCGCCCAATCCAGCCTATTGTCTACCTTAATTCCTAGAAAAATTACACAATCTAGAGTTTCTAGAGTTTTAATTCCTTTGTCGTTAAATTTATAAGTTGTTGAACACTGATTTTTCTTGTAGTTAAATTTTATCAATTGAGTTTTATCAACATTTAGCAATAAGTTATTGTTGGTAAACCAAACTTCGAGCAGTGTGAGGCTGCTAAAAATGTTGTGAGTCATGATTGCATTGTTTTCCGCTGACAGAGTTAAATTTACGTCATCCGCAAATTGAACGGCATTATTCACAATGCCTGGCAGCTCATTTGTGTAGATAATGTAAAGGAGAGGACCCAGTATGGAACCCCCCGGCGCACCACCCTTATATGCGACTCATGTCCAGCATCAGCCACATACTGTTTGCGACCAGTCAAGTATGATTCAAGAAGCCGTAGAGGCACCTCCCTCACCCCATACCTTTCTAATTTTTTCAGCAGCAGAGTGTGGTCGACACTGTCGAATGCTTTCGACAGGCCAAGGCACAATACCACTGTTTCACAACCCTTGTTTAGAGAATAACAGAATACATGATACAATAAAATGATTAATTAGCTTATGTCATGTTAAGTAAAACAAATATCACATATATAAATACAAAAAGCAGTGATTTTTCTATGTTGTATAAGTACTGTCAATAAAATGCAAAGCAGTTGTATGAGCCAATAAATATTGCGACAATAAAAGCAAACCGAAGGTTTCGAAGCAGCTCAATTTTACTATGCTGTTCTAGGAGACACTGTTGAATTCTAGTCTTCATAAAAGTCATTTTAGTAAAAATACAAGTACTTAACTAGTTAGTTAGCCACATGAACAAGATAGGGCTTTCCGAAGAAACGGGATGCCGCTTGTGCTTGGAGGGCGAAGAAACAATGGAGCATGTTTTATGCTACTGTCCGGCAATGGAAAGAACCAGACAAACTATCCACCCCCAGAAAGCTATTCGATTTCATGAAGCATTCTTCGATCGCGCGTCGATCGAAGAACAGGTCAATTGGTTCCCTGTGCAATCGAGCCAAGCGAGATTTAAATCGTTTATCGCGACAAAAAATTGCCGAATAAATATTTGTTTATTTATTTACGTTCTGCAAAAACTTTCGCTCACGATCTCCCGATCTTTTTACATAGTATTAGGCTTGCTTTTTATACTACGTGTAACCAGTAAAGGCCGCATAGCACTTAATTGTTGTAATTTTCTAGTCTCCGGGGACGGAACCCCGGCTTTTGCCCCAATCATGGGCGATTATACCGAAGATGAGGATTGTATGTCCAACGTGTCGATGGAATCCAACCCTGAGCGACGTTATTCGGAGCTCACAATGAAAAAGACAAAGTCCCGCTGCAATAGCTACGCCGAAATATGCGTGCAATGTCGTCTCGACAAAGAGAAACTTAACAACTCTTCCGAGCTACCGCAAAGCGAATTATATCGTGTTATGTCTAAAATCCGCCAGCATATGCGTGATTCACACCCTACAAGAATAAAATACAACACGGCAGCCAGAATAGACAACGGAAAGAAGAAGGCAAGTCCAACTAGCCTTCAAGGAGAAGAGTCATCTAAAAAGCTCAAGGTCACAAAGGTCACGGCTACAAAAACCACACCAGACCAAAAAATTACAATGCAAACCGAGTCGTTAGCAACAGCGACTACAAGCCAGAAAGGCGATAATGTGCTTATGCCGCCACCTCCTTGTACTCCTGATACCCTAATAACGAGCAGAGACATAGAGCCCTATAGGGCCCCATTTAAACAAATCCCTTTTAAGAGGAATTTCAAATTGGTGACGCCCGACATGGGACAACCCCCTGTCGGCACCAAAAATCAATTCCAGCCCCTAGAGGACCTGGATACTGAAGACGACACCGCTAGCGTCGCCTCTACCACCGCCTCAACCGGGGTGAAAGAAAAAGCAGCGGCCAACAAGAAGACGTCTGCAAAAGCCAAAACACCGACACCACCGCCGGTAGTTATAAAAGGAAGACCCTCTGACCACCGTCAACTGAGGGATGATCTAAAAGAGATGCGAATTAAAAAGTATCAACTGAAATATACAAAGAACTCTGTCATTGTATATTGCGACAACATCCACGATTTGCATACTCTTAAGCGAACACTAGACCATGAGAAAACAGAGTATCACACGTATGCGGAGTCTCAAGAGAAGACTAGAGCTTTTGTACTCCGAGGCCTCGATGGGGATATTAAGCCTAATGAAATCGCAAAGGCGCTTACAAATGAGTACAATATCACGCCGAAATCTGTGTATGAAATGCGTAAAACGCGCGTACCTATGTTCCTAGTCATCTTAGGCACAAACTTCAATGTAAGACGCCTAAACCAGGAAGTTAAAACTCTAATGGCCGTGCGAATTAACTGGGAAATTCGGCGATCTAGCAAGCCCGTCTTACAATGTAAGAAATGTCAACAATTCGGGCATGCTAGAACTTACTGTAACCGTAGCGTTGCTTGCAGTAAGTGTGCAGGGGAGCACGAAATTACGGCATGCAATTCGAACATATAAAATGTGTCAACTGCAAAGGACCCCACCGATCTATCGACGAAGCTTGTCCTGTCTTCGAATACAAGCTAAACATAATTCACACAGCTTCTAAACCTAAGCAAACCAAACATGTTTACCGCCCTGCACCGCCTCCCGCGAACCCAGCGTGGAGGGATCCAAACGCTACAGGATTTGCAGACGGCCAAAGTGGCCAAGGCCTAAGCAATGGCCAGCGCAGAAGCGACTACAATAGGCAGTTTCCCGCAATCCGAGGCAGCCAACAACCCCAATCAAGCGGAAATCAGGCGTCTGACGCGAACATAAATGTACAAAAGATTAGTGGTTCTGCTAGCGCCAATAATGTAAATAATAACCCTAATAACACGAATATTTCTAACATTATGTCTGATCTAAACAGTGTTGTTGCGAAAATCAAAAGCATGGTAAACTTAGATCAATTATATTTAGCTCTAGAAAGATACTCTAATATGCTTGAAGCATGCAGGGGTGATAAGGCCGAGATAATTCAAGCTTCTCTGCGCTTTTTCACCCATGAGTATGCTAAATTTAATGTGTAAATGTTGCATATTGCATGCTGGAACTGTAATGGTATTAGACAAAAACTGGGCGAGTTTCGTAACTTTTTGTATACATCCAATTTCCAAGTTGTTTTTCTTGTCGAAACGAAATTGTCTCCCGACTTCGTATTGAAGATACGGGGATATAACATCGAACGATTTCATAGGCCGGATCGGCGCGTGGGAGGCGTTGCCTGCCTACGAATACGCAACATTCGAACTGCCATAGAACACGTCTGCATCGAGACCGTGAGCGGCCTTCGTATTTGCGGCGGCTACGCGCATATATATGCATATGCATCACGACACCTGACCTTCTAGCGTTACTTCCGGTAAATCGTTCTTCCTTGCTAATAGGCGACTTTAACGCTTCCCACGCCGAATGGGGTGGCACGACAAACGGCCGGGGCAGGCTGTTTAAGGAAGTGATCGACAACAACTTCGAAATGCCCTATCATAGAACGCCAAATCCTACATTTGTCCGCAATCCCTCGTTCCTGGACATTGCTATTACTCGGGGAACAATAAGGGTATCTCAACTGCAAGAGCTGAATGGTCTAAATTCGGATCATCTTCCGATCAAGATCAGCCTATACTGCAGGGTCCCTGTGACAAACGACACCGTCGTTTCGTATAGGGGGGTTGATTGGAGGGTGTTTCGAGAACAGCTAAATGAGATTACTGTTGTCTCCGAACAACTAGCTACCGTCCAGGAGTTAGAAAACGAGGTAGAAACTCTCACGTCAAATATCCAGCGCATCCGCGATGCTTTATGTACTAGGGTGGCCATTCGCCCTAGCACCGAATCCCTTCCTGAACATATCCTTAATCTCATAACCTTTAGAAACCGATTTCGACGAAGATGGCAGAGGAATCGGACACAAATGGGATCCGCTCGCATCAATGCGCTGACCGAGGAGATAAGGATGAAAATCCGCGAACATCGCAATCAAACATGGATGAACTATATAAACACCATAAGCAGGGATGATGACTCGCTCTGGAAGCTTGCCAGGCGAGTCCGCGGAGGCCCAACGCGAATTCCTGAAATAAACCATCGCGGCGTGGAAATCGCCGATGATCAGGGAAAAGCAGAGGCCTTCGCGGACTACCTGGAAGGAGTCTATAGAGCGGCGCCTGACGCCCTGCCCGAGCAGGAACTGGAACGCTGCACCCAAACTGCCAATGCAGTTTAAATATCCTATCCCTCCTTCAGTGCTAGATAAGCTGAGAGTCACTCCGGTGGAAATTCGCAAAGCCCTTTGTCGTCTTCCGAAAAACAAAGCGCCCGGTCCGGACAACATTCCGAATACAGTTCTAAAAAATTTACCTAGAAAAACCATCATCCAGTATATGCATATAGTTAATGCGGTTATCCAGCTGCAACATTTCCCTCAATCCTGGAAGATAGCGTGCATAATACACTTCCCGAAACCGGGGAAAGACCCGTCTCTCCCGGCGTCTTACCGACCAATCTCTCTCCTTAACACCCTCGGTAAGGTGGCTGAAAGGCTAATCTTGCCAAGGGTCAACAAAGAAGTTGCAAAACTTCGCATTCTCCCTCAGGAGCAATTTGGTTTTCGGGGCCGGCATGGCACTGTCATGCTGGCCGCGAAGATCGCATCCGATATTTATGAGGGTTTCAATAGCAGAATCACCACCGCCATACTGCTATTAGATATAGAAAAAGCGTTCGACAGGGTGTGGCACGATGGGCTGCTGTTCAAACTACTGGCGACTTACAGTATGCTATTGTACTGAACAGCACTCATCGCGTCATATCTTGCCGGACGCCCCTTCACTACCCGAATTGGCCACAAAACCCCCGCCAGCAGACTGCTACTTGCAGGAGTGCCGCAGGGTACTGTATTATCGCCGCTATTATTCAATCTTTTTATAGCAGATATCCCGTCATATCCTAATACCCGTAAAGCCCTCTTCGCTGATGATACGGCGATTTATTCCCAACATCCCCAAGCTGAGGTGGCAAAATCACACTTACCGGAGCACATGAGCATCCTCAACCCTTACTATGAACGCTGGAAAATAACGCTCAACGCTGCCAAAACGGGTTAATCCGGGTTACCAGGAAGCGTAAGGCCATTAATATCACCCCCTTAACTATAGGCAACACCGAAATACTCCCTAAGAGTAGAGTTAAATATCTGTGCATCATATTCGATGACAAGCTCAACTTCAGCAAACATGTTAGTGCCATAGTAGCAAAAAACGCTGGAATTAAAAAGGGACTCAACTCCCTGGTCACTGCTCGATCTTTTCTCAGTCCGGCAAATAAGCCCACCCTATACCGAGCCATTATAAGACCAGCTCTCTTATACGGTGCCCCAATATGGTGTTCTGTCGCTAAAACCCACAGGAAAAAGATACAGGTATTAGAAAATAACTACCTAAGGATCGCGTTTTCCGTCACTGGACTCGATTGAGTCAGGATTGAAGATCTACATGCGTGGGCAAAGATGGAATACATCGAGGAGTACATCGATGGCCTCGCATGCAGATTCTTCGAGAAGCAGGTGGCGGGATCGCCGCTGACAGCGAATTTAGCCATTGTCTTTATAAGAAAATAGTCGTTCAACGGGGCCTGTGGAGAGGTGCTGCCCCCAGTGGCTGGCACCAAAAACAGTATTTCTGAATGAAAACACGTGCAATGTTTACCCTACATTCGAAAAGGAAGGGGTAGAAAGGGGAATACAAAATTATATTCGCGGAGCCGTAGATTTCCAAGAAATGATCTTCAGCCAAGGCTAAGTGGCTAGAACCGGTTTTATCAGTTTAATTTTTACACACAGAATGAAATTTCCAATACCTGCTTCCCCAATCTTGACTTTTCAATTGAATTTATTTTATTGTTTGAGAAAATGGTTTTTAGCATTTTAAACATTTTTGTGTCAATTTCTTTACTAGTTTCTACTATTCATATAGGCGTTGACTGATAATAGGGGAAGACGCGCAAATGCCGTGCCTAGAAACGTGACACCTTCCTTTTCGATACCCTTACGTCTCACCCACTGATTGGTGGTGCGACCTCGCGGCATATATCTGGAAATGCGAAAGGAATTCATACCATTCTTGATTCATTTATTAGATCCAGTCGCGTGGCGCTTTGAGATACTCGGGCAACGGCCAACGGATGTTCACAAGAAATAGTTTTCGCACGTATGGAGTTTTCGCATTGACCGATAAAATTATGATAAGACCAAGGATTTTAACGATATTTACTTATAAAGATGTTATATTTTACTGAATAATTTAATATATTATTATGCCATTAGAATGAACATTCCGTGTAAGTAAACTAAATATAATTCTAATAAGATAAATTGGCATGTACTTATATGAATTTGTTTTTTATTTAAGTTTTTGCTGGCAGCCGAATTTTTGGTTGACTACAATACTTATTTCTCACTTACCGTCGCTCGAAAGCAAAAATGTTTTATAAGTTATAATTTGTTAAGATTGAAATTGAAAAGCATGGAGAGATAAAGTTGTGCGAAATAAATAAAACATGATAGCATTGTAAAACAACTTACATTTTTATTGGAATAAATAAATATTAAGCAGAAGGTTAATACCTAAAATATAAAGTGAAACGTGAGACATCACGTGAAATATGATAGGGTATATAAAATAATGCAAGAATACAAAACTAAACTAGTAAAATAATATTATGTATAAAGGATTTACCAAATTTTATAAATAAACACAGTCAACTAAGTTGATGATTGATTTACCTAAGCATAGCGTAAGTAACTGAGGGTTTCTTAGCATTATTTGGACTTGGAGGATAACTACTTTATGGTAAAGCATGTTTCAGTTTTGACTTTTTTATCCAGCTAAATCCCTAAAATTTATCAGTGGTCACCTGGGACGTCTGTGCGACTCGAGAATCGCGTAGAATAGTCTGCTCTTTCTGGAGGCCATTCCAAGGTTTCATTGTTTGGCGATTAATCGAGTACCTAGTAGTTGTCAACGTGTCGGAATGAGTGGTCAAGCGAATACCACAATGAGGAAGTTTCATTAAAATTTTTATTGCTAATTTTGATAGCCCATCAAATTTATTTTTTTCATAGTTCGAAAAATGAGGCAGATGCAACACCATGAAATATGCTTATGACGTCACCATGTATATGAATTGTTACGTCGCACCATGCTTAGTATATTATATCGTTGGCTGAGAATCAGTCAACGATTATATCTATATATACAAAACTAAAAACTGGCATAGCTCTCGTAATAATCATCTTTAGTGGAAATTAAAAAATACGTATCGATATTTTTTCACTGTTCTATAATTTACAGTAAAACAAATAATCACTTTAATTTTTCAGGAGACTTCTTGATTTTAAAAAGAGCAAAATTTTAGTGCACACGCTGCTTGCAAATAATAATGAAAATAATTTAGAAAAAATCATTGGTTTGATAAAATTCTAATTTTTCTATGTGGTTTATTTTGAGCATCTTTGGTGTCACGTATATTGCAACTGAAATTTCAGACACTCCCATTTCATTTGTTTGTAAAGCATTGTTTTTGTTACAATTTTTTATAATTTTTCGATCGATGTTCTGGACATAAATTAAGAATATTTATATTGATTTCGTTTAGCAATAATTTATAAATGGATTTAAAAATATTATTATGTAATGTTGGAAATTATTTTTAGGTTTCCAAAATGACCGTTAGGGGACGTAATAGCCATCTTGAATTTTAAAACAGGTTATACGTCAGTGAAAACCGCATCTCGATATCCCTTACCTAACCGAAAACATAAGTAAATAAATCAAAACTCAAAAAAAAAATCGGATTTTGGGATAGTTTTTCAGTAGATCCGTTGCTATTAAATTGTAATTATCGTTATTTTACCACAATATATATTATTTTACTGCTAAAATACCAACATAATATTTAAAATCTCAATAATAATTAATATTCATTCAATATGAATATTGATTGCACTTGGGTCCACACAAAATTCGAACTATTAAAGAAAGCAAGTACCTATGCTTTAGAAAACTAAATCGCAAAAATTATAAGAACGATAACTAAATGTCAATCATATTAAGATTGCAGATTTTTACAGTGTATGAGATATTTTTCGGGCTTTATTTTGAAAAAAAAATTAATTTTCCACCTGTGGAAGTGTTTCAATGCAATGATAATTAGGGATGGCAACGATGAATCGATGTTTTTAAAACTTTATCGCGATTTTGAATAAAAAAATTAATAAACTGGTTATTTTTAAGGAAAAAAGGTATTACTTGTTTGATCTCGATAAACCGCTTGGTCTTCAAGAAATTCGAACTTTGATCATTGAATGCACGCGGACTTTATGATATCTGCTAACGGTATTCGTTTACTAACTCAAGTAGGCTTGACCATTGACAAAAAATATTATTTAACAAATATTTTAATTAAAAAATATAACAAATATTAGTCTTCGTTCTGCGAACAAAAAGAATCAGGAAATGTGTAAGAATTGAACTCCAGATATTTTCGATACCTGTTAATCAGTCAAAATACGACGAAAATCTTAATTTTACAGTGATGGCTGTTACACCCTCTAGCGGGCTAGTTTTTGAGATATAAGCCGGTATGCGATATTTTGTAAAAAATAAATTTTCTACCCATAGAAGTTTTTGATATGCATTGTTTCGTGCTTATTTTCAATGCAACGATAATATACCTAACTGTTGCCGCTAGCCTACTTGGTTTCTTTAAAAAATTTCGAATTTTGTGTGGACAGAACGGCAAAATTCACTCATATTTACTGAATGTTAATTATTATTGAGATTTTAAATATTATGTTGGTATTTTAGCAGTAAATTATTATATATTGTGCTAAAATGAGGATAATAACTAATAACAACGGTTCTTCCTTCCGAAAAAACGTCCCAAAATCCGATTTTATTTCGTGTTCTGATTTCTTTTACTTATATTTTAGGTTAGATGAGATATATCGAAATGCGGTTTTCACTACCGTATTAGGATCTCATTTGGCTCTCTTTTGTTTTAAAGTAGTGGCATCGTTGCATTTATTTATTTTTTTAAAATCTGACTTATTTGCGGTTATGTCAGAAAACGCCCTCTAGCGGCTAGGTGATAAGTCGCAATCCCCCACGCAAGGCACGATTGATAGCTTAAAAAAAGCCATTTTCAACGACTATAAGTTTTTAAGTTCCGTCCAGCCATTTTCAAGTTATTGACATTTATTTCCGAAAATGTTCGAACACGTTCCATCACTTTCCTTTACGGGCTAAAGCAAAACGTGTTTTACAAAAAGTAATTTAATTTATCCCTGTTTTAAAATGGCAATGCATTCTACTATCTTTAATTTAAGACAATTTTGCAAAAAAAACGGGTTTTAAAATTTAAGATGGCTATTATGCCCCATGGCGGCCATTTTGGAGACTTAAAAATAATTTCCAACATTTTCCCTTGGCAGCTTTACTCATAAATTTTTCACCGCAAGTCTTTACGACAATTACTTTTCCAGATATAGCCGAGTGCCATTCTTAGTTGGCCACCCGGTACATATTAAATAAAATTGGGACAAATTATAACACAGTATAAATACTGTTACCAATTTTCCGAAACATACTATATGGGAATCTCATAGGTATACAAAAATCCTTTTTTCTGCGACCGTGCGTGAAATATACTTTCACGCATCACTACTAATGCGTGAAGTACAATTTCACGCACCGGTGCGTGAAGTACAGCGTATTCCTTATGGGATTTATTTCACGCATACTTCCATAAGATCCCATGTACGCGCGGATCCAAAATGAACAGGTGGCTATGCTTGTCCTATTTTGATTGAAGTTTTGCGAGCTATGACAACTGTCATTAAAAAGAATAATTATTGTGTAATTACGTAGATCGTGCAAATATTATTTGAAATTTCAAAACTATGGACTCAGATTCTGATCTGGAATTATGTGGTACTCCACCAGAAATATTAACCGCAGCCAATATTGCAAGCGAATCCTTATTGCCGAGCAAATCCCTCAAAATTTACGAAATTACTTATGAAAAATTTGTATCCTGGCAAAACCAAAATAAGGTAAATTAATTTTCCGGAAATTTACGGTCGTAGAAAAAGTATAGTGTACGACACGTGCGTGAAGACTTTTATACACTCATGTGATATTGCGACCCTCGCCTTCGGCTTGGGCCGCAAACATCACATTCGTGTATAAAAGTTGACTTCACGCACTTGTTACACAATATACTATTAACTACAGCCGCCTTTTTTAGATAAAAAAGTTATACTTCATAGCTGTCGCTGCACGGAACCACTCAAGGTATATTTGCTTTCAAATTGTTTCATTTAGGTTAGAATCCTATACTGCTGCCTTTTGGCTCATTACTTGTAATATGATATTCCATGTTATGATGATGCATTAAATACTTTAAAAAGCAAATACCTCGATATAAGTTTAAAAACGGTGTGATAATAGACTCTCTTTGCCAAAAGTCAAACACGCGTAGGCGCGAAAAAGTTGTGGGGTTTTAAAAGCACAGATTTCATCATAAATGGCGCCCCTTATCAATTGAAGGAAAATTGTTAACGGATCTGAATTCTTAATTCAAAAAGCCCCTAGTCATCAAAGTGCTAACTAACTTTACGCGCTTCACAGTGCGAACTTGTATGCACTAGTGCATAAAGTAAAATACGAAATATAAAATATTACTTTTTAAGCACCAGTGCCTAAATATATATTTTTTTACGCACTACCGCGAGAGATAAATTGTTTTATTTTGATGTAGTTTATTTCTAGGAAGTAGAGAAAGTATTGTATGTAACTCATACGTAATTGTTTTTTACTCATGTGATTGGCACACTCCCTTGCGGCTCTTGCAAAAGGGTAACTTTATGCACTTGTTGCATAAATAACTATTTTGTACAACTGTCTAAAAAGGTGACATTTTCATACGCTTGTAGATGCGCAAACGTCTCACGTGAAAAAAATACAATTTTTTGACTCCTAGAAATATTATTTAAGTTTCATAATGCTACGTCCCATTAAAAATAGTATATTGTGTAACTAGGAGGAAAAGCAAAACATTCCTGGACGATTGTGGTAATTGCTGGACGAGGGGCAGCCGAGGCCAGCAACACAGGAGTCCAGGAATGTGCTTTTCCTACGAGTTGCACATACTATTTTTTATCCGATCGGAATTAATTATAATACGTATTTATAAAAATAGAGTCAAATATTACTCTAAATAAAAACGGTGTTTTAAATTTAAACTCAACATAATAAACTTAAAAAAACTTACAATATTTTTCTTGTTTTTTCTTGTATTATTGCATCCACAAAAACACAAACATTCATTTTGAACGTCAACATAATGTTCGAGTACTAACTACAACCAAAACAAGGCTAGGTCTATGACAAATGACAAATCACAAGAAATGTTAATGCAGGATTTTAAGACGCTACGAAAACTCCTCAGACAACACGTTCGTGTGCTCCGCAAAATGCCAATACTGTGATCGATCTTAAGCCAGATCTCGCGCACGCATTCTAGTAGCGCCATCTATACGCAGTCATCTTTTAGTGTCACGATTTTGCCCATAATTTAGCGCGTCTTCCCCTATTCTCAGCCAACGCTTATACACAGTTACCCTTATCTTTAATGCTAAATAAGATAAAATATTAAAAATAAAGGGTTTGTATTAAAAAAAATGACCTTTTACGGTTAATTCAATTTAATTTTTATCCTTCTTTTTTGATCACCCTGTAATGATAATTATCAAAATATCATATAAAGGCTACTAAAGTAGATCCCCTTCCAACTCAAATTAACTAATAAAGGCTTGCGTATAGGAAAAATTGATAGTTATGTATTGGCCTACAAACGTCATTTTTGACATAAAATTTTAATATATCAAAAACGCTTAGACCTAGGATCCTATACCTATTATACAGGCAATATGTTTAGAATACCGCGCAGAATCGAAAAATGAAATAATATATAAGGTGCCCTATTTAAAATAAGCAAGTTGACGTCTACTTCCGTTGTAACCGAAAGTGCCACCATTTTGAAAATATTTTAGCTGAATTCCCCCATCGACATTGGTATATTGCCAAATTTTCCAACGACTACTTTCCGAGAAATCGACCTCCACATTTCGTCGTGAGACTCCCTGTATAATATGCAAACATTACAAAATAAGGACAATTTCTATAACTCGATACTTACATTACTTGCATAGGGATCTTCTGTCTCTACAAATATCCTAGGTAAGGGAGAGACTGAATTTTCAGTAAAATATTTCAGTAAAAGCGAACAAGCCGTGAGATTATACAAATCTGTCACACAAGAAGGTCCCCTCCACGCTAATGCGTATAGGCCATTGTTTTCGTCATCGGCTGGGTATTTAACAACCAGATCTTTGGAAGATTCCAATGGTGGAACCGGTGACTGCCAAGGCCTTTGGAATGGACCTCTTTCGCCCTTGAAACAAATTATTTATATGAGGAGGGCAATAAAAGCTTTAATACATAAAACATTATTGTCTGTTCCAGTCTCAATAACCGAAAAACTGTGACCGGTTTTTTACCACCTCCATACATTTCTTACAGGTAAAGAATGGCTGACTTGTAAAGCTACATTAGCGCAAAATCCGTAAACACAAGAGGTTGCCATACGCTTCCTCTCACATCAGGCCCCGCAATCGGCAGGAGTATAAATAAATAAATAAATAAATAAATTAATAAATAAAGTTAAAAATTAAAAATATATATATTTTTTTAATATATGTACATTTTGTAACGTATTACTTTCAAATCTGGTACTCAGGGGTTTTTTGAGATGCGAAACCCGGATTTGGACACCTTTTCACTGTGTCACGCTTTGCAGTGTACTTCTGATGGTTTTAAGTGACCGTAACTTTTTTCTCAGTGTAATTTTCTTATTTCTTTTTTAGGAAAATGATGTTTCATTCATTTTTAAGCAAAAAATGTACTCCTGTTCTTAACAGTGTAAGCCGTTGTCGAGATATTTCGGCTTTTAGTGTTCGATACTGTACCGAAATACTGTCACCTTTAAGGATACAATTTGTTTAAATTGTAAGTGTCGCATACAAAAACCTCTTGATTCTTTCTTGTTTGGCGAACAGCTTTAAACCTTTTTTTTGGGACAGACTATTTTTAACTTGAGCATTTTTTGTGTATTAAGAATGCAAGTAATGCACTTATCATTCGATTTGGTTTACAGTACAGGGTGGCTCAAATTCGTGTCTATGTGTGGGGAACTCGAAAACCGTAAGAGATACAGTGTCGGTCAAATTAAGGCAAAATTGCGCATTTAGGTGCCTAGCAATATGCCGTTTAGAAAGTTTTAAAATTTCGAGTATTTACGGAGATATCTCATAAAACAAACTTTTACTTTGATAAATATAACCAAAGTATATGTAAACTAGTAAGTTCACTCAGCCGTAAATCCTTTGATGTAATTCAGCCACATTCTTTTATATCAAGTGACAACTGGAGATGACCGATGCGCTGCGTAAGTGTCCGATTGATTCGCGTGGCTTTCTCTAGTCCGAGATGTATTCAGGAGATTGTATGGACTCGTACCGAAAGACCTATTGAATGCCGGCCGGGTGAAAAATCAAG
Source organism: Pissodes strobi (assembly GCA_016904865.1). Classification (NCBI taxonomy): domain Eukaryota; kingdom Metazoa; phylum Arthropoda; class Insecta; order Coleoptera; family Curculionidae; genus Pissodes; species Pissodes strobi. The sequence goes on from JAEQML010052710.1 coordinate 38,750, forward strand.
TGAAACTGAGCAAAGTTGTAAAAATATTTTCATAGAGGGAAATTGAAAAAAAATTTGCTATACGAGGTGTCATTTTTAGGTGATACCACTACTGCTCTCTCAGAATCTAACAAGAATTTAACAACACTGCAAATCGATCTTGAAAAGGCATCAATAATGGCAAATTTCTAATTTAATCAACTTTGTAGCGAACGAATACGAAACCTTTATTACAATATTGACATTACAGAGGCATGTTAGTACATAAATAGATCGCATGTTGTGCTATGCGCATTCCTTTACGTGCTACAACTAGCTCGTTTACGAGGGACGCACTCCTAACACTAGCCTAGGGCCCAACTGGCCTACCTAATATGCCTATACTGTGCTGTTAAACAACGCTGCAATATGCTTCCCTGGGTATCTTACCCTTCCAGCCTGTTTAATTTTTATGTTGCCAAATTGGTTGAGATATGTGTGGTCTTGTTCTGAGTGCATAGGTTGTAAAGGATGATAGCAGAGGAAAAACTTCCAAAAAAAAACAGATCACAAATCTAAGCGAGCTCCGCCAAGATCGCCTTCCAGCCAGCATCGCGCAGATCAGCTGGTCTGTGCGTATTGTCGCGTTTGTACGAGTGTTTGATCACTTATATGTTCATTTTGTGAAACAAACACACATAACGTTCAGTGTGTGTTGTGCGTTTGTTAGTGCTGTTTTGTAGGAATTTGTATTGAAAAAAAAACAGCACTAACAAACGCACAACACACACTGAACGTTATAAAACAACACAAAACTTAGTAGCTTTGACCGTTTCAAAGATAGCAATAATAGTGGATTACCTAAAATATATTTAAAATATAATAATATAATACTTCGGAATTTCATTTTTACTACACTTCTTTGGTTTCATGAAAGTGATTTTTCAAGGCCACGTTATGACATGGTTTACGTTTTCGTCTCGCGTTACGGCATTTTTGTATCGTTGATTGGACGACTAACCAAAACTAACCAAATCTATCAAAATTGATTGTACCGTATCGGCACCGGCACCGGTTCAAATGACTACAATAAACTGAGACTGAGTGAAACTAACCAAAACTTGATTCGACGATTAACCAAAACCAACAAAATCTATTAAAATTGTTTATAACGTATCGTAACGGGTTCAAATTACTAAAATAAGTTGATACTAACTGAAGCTAACCGAAAGTTGATTGGAGGACTAACCCAAACTAACCAAATCTATTAAAATTGATTATAACGTATCGGAACAGATTAAAATAATTAAAATAAGTTGAGACTAAATGAAACTAACCGAAAGTTGTTGACGAATAACCCAAACTAACCAAATCTATTAAAATTGATTTTAATGTATTCTGAAAAGCTTGAAATGACTAAAATAAGTTGAGAATAAGTGTAGCTAACCGAGAGTGGATTGAACTACTAACCCAAACTAACCAAATCTATCAAAATTGATTATAACGTATAGGATGACTAACAGAATTTAGGACTAAGTGAAACTAACCGAAAGTTTATTGGAAAACTAACTTAAAGTAAAAAAAAAATTAAAATTGATTATAATGTATCGGAACCGTTTTAAATGACTAAAATAAGTTAAGAATAAGTGAAGTAACGGAAAGTTGGTTCGACCACTAGCCCAAACTAACCAAATCTATTAAAACTGATTATAACGTGTTGGAACGGGTTCAAATGACTAAGGCATAAGTTAAAACTAAGTGAAGCTAACCGAAACTTGATTCGACGATTAACGAGAACTAACCAAATCTATTAAAATTTATTATAACGTATGGTAACCGGTTCAAATGACTAAAATAAGTTGAGACTAAGTGAAACTAAGCGAAAGTTGAATCGACGACTAACCTAAACTAACCAAATCTATTAAAATTATTTATAACGTATCGGAACCGCATTAAATGACTAAAATAAGTTGGGAATAAGTGAAACTAAACGAAAGTTGAATCGACAACTAACCCAAACTAACCAAATCTATTAAAATTGATTATAACGCATCGAAATCGGTTCAACTGATTGAAATAGTTAAGACTAAGTGAAACAAACCGAAAGTTGAATCGAGGACTAACCTAAACTAACCAAATCTATTAAAATTGATTATAATGTATCGAAACCACATTAAATGACTAAAATAACTTGAGAACAAGTGAAACTAACCGAAAGTTGGATCGACGACTAACCCAAACTAACCAAATCTATTAATATTGATTATAACATATTGGAACCGCTTTAAATGACTGAAATAAGTTGAGAAAAAATGAAACTATCCGAAAGTTGAATCGACGACTAGACCAAAGTGACCAAATCTACTAAAATTGATTATAAGGTATCTGAACCGCTTCTAATGACTAAAATAGGTTGAAACTAAGTGAAACTAACCAAAAGTTGATTGAATGACTAACCGGATTAGGTTGGTTAGTTCGGGTTAATCGTCGATTCAACTTTCGGTTAGTTTCACATAGTCTCAATATATTTCAATCATTTGAACCGGTTCTAAGACGTTTGAATCAATTTTAATAGATGTTATTAGTTGGGTTAGTCCCCAAATCAACTTTCGGTTAGTTTCACTTATTCTCAACTTATCTTAGTCATTTAAAGCGGTTACGATACGTTATAATAAATTTCAATAGATTTGGTTAGTTTGGGTTAGTTTGGGTTAGCTTCACTTAGCTTCAACTTATTTTAGTCATTTGAACATGTTCCGATACGTTATAATTAATTTTAATAGATTTGATTACTTTGGATTAGTCGTCGATTCAACTCTCGGTTAGTTTCACTTAGTCTTAATTTATTTTATTCATTTGAACCAGTTCCGATACATTATAATCAATTTTAATAGATTTGGCTAGTTTAAATTAGTCGTCTATTCAACTTTCGGTTTGTTTCACTTAGTCTCAACTTATTTTAATCATTTGAACCGGTTCCGAGACGTTATAATCAACTTTAATAGATTTGGTTAGTTTGGGTTAGTCGTCCAATCAACGTTCGGTTAGTTTCACTTAGTTTCAACTTAATTTAGTCATCTGAATCGATTTCGATACATTATAATCAATTTTAATAGATTTGGATAGTTTGGGTTAGTCGTCGATTCAACTGTCGGTTGGTGTCAGTTATTCTCAACTTA